>JAAKEQ010000053.1:0-140726 GCA_014250555.1 Aspergillus oerlinghausenensis
TTTTAAACCATCAAAAAATATAAAGAATTGACTAAGATATCCACCATTCCCGTGGACTCCTAGGAGGCAGACGTGGACTCCGCGGAGGCGACGTGGAGTCTGGACTGCATGGGGAATGCCTGTGGAAACTGCGCTCATGGGCCCTTCTGGTCAGCCCTAATTAGTATGGGAAAACATCCAGTCCTGCACAACACCGCTACTAGGCCTACTAAATAATTATAAGATCTAGAGTTTAGCTTATAATATATTATTAGTAGCTAAGGATCTACTAGCTACTAAAGTAAGTAGTAGAGGCCTTTAACCTAATAATAATATTAAGTAAAGTAATAATAGCTCTTAAAGTAATAGTAGCCTTAGATACTACTTAGTATATTTATCCTACCTCTATCTAAAACCTTTAATAATATATATATAGTATCTTAAGGTTTAGAGAGCTTCCTATCTAGAGAGTAAGTTATAAATTTAGATCTAATCCTAACTATAAGATCTAGAGGCAGGAAGTTAAAGATTATATCTTAGAGGAATATAAATCCTTATTTATAATAGCTATACTATAACTACCTTTCTATTATATAATTCTTAAGCTAGTTAACTAACCCTTTAGGAGATGATACTAAAGTAGCTTTAGATTAAAGTAATAGATCTAATAGTATTAATCTAAGTTTTACTATAGATAAGCTTAGTTTAGGCCTAGTATTATTATCCTTAGGTACTAAGAGTAACTACTTTAATAACTAGTTTCCCCCTAAAACTATAAAGCCTAGACTTAGATATCTAAGATATTAAAATAATAATTACATCCTGTACTACCTTCTCTTAAGTAATTAGGCCTAGCTAGAAGAGTAGCTTTTTTTATTCTATATTAGGTTACTTACTAGCAAGGCTAGCTATATATATAATAATAAATTTTAAAATATAATTATTACTTTTACTACTATATATAAAATCTAACCTAAGATAAAGAGCTTCTATAATCCTTATAGCTATACCTCTAAATTTATAGCTCTCTTATAGATATTATAAATATTACTCTTAGAATATATCCTACTAGTTAAGCCCTATAAGTTTATTCCTAATATCTATGCCTATACTAAATATCTAAATTACCTTAACTAGGTAGTATTAGTATATAGTACCTTTACTAGATAGGATAGTTAGTATCCCATAGCTAAGATCCTATAGTTAATAAGTAAAGGGCTTAGTATTATATATTATTAGAAGTAACCCCTAAATATATACTAATTAAATAATAGATAAGTTATCTACTATAAAGATAAGGCTAAAGGCATTATAATAAACTTAATATATACTTAGATCTAAGATATAATATTAAACCTAACTTCCTTTTTAGATAAAGTCCTACTCTAGGGCTATAAGTTACTAATCATGCTAGCTAACTTATAGGACTAGATATATAAAGATATAGTAGGCTTCTTATTTTTAAATCTATTATTATTATATTAAAAATCCTATAAAGCACTACTATAGCTCTATAAGACTCTATCTAATAGTATTTAACCTATAAGATAAAAGGATATATAGGACTTTAAAGATATAGATAAATATCTAAGTAATATAAAGTAGTTTCTATAAGTACTTATAGTATTAATTAATATAACTTAGGGATAGCTAAGCTAAAGTATAGAGCTCTAGAATATTAAGTAGTAGAATATATCTATATCTTAATAAAATATCTTTATTTATAATAACTTAGTACTTATTATTATAGATTATAATAAGAGCTAGAATTAGACTAAGTTATATAATTATATATCTTAGTTTCTTCTACTAAAGATTAGAAGGCTGGTAGTACTTTATCTTATTTATATATAATCTCTTATTTTAGCTCTTAATTAAGAGAAGAGATAAAGATAAAAGAAAGGATCTATATCTACTCTACTAATCTAGCCCCCTAAACCCTAACCTATAAATAATTATTATTTATTTACTATGCCTAGAGTAAGGTATAATATAGAGAGGGGATAGGTATTATAGATAATATTTAAGTTAAGTAAGAGGGCCTTTAAGGGTATATACCTTATAATATAAAAATATTATTATATTATTATTAGAATTACTAAGAAGTATTTACTATCTTAGGCTTTTATAGAGGACCTAGCTTAAATAGTAGTATTACTCTAGAATATCTTTACTACCTAGGCTAGGTATTATTTATTAATTAATTAATATATCTATGCCAGGGACAGGGCTATACTATATATAGAATTTAGGGATAAATTAGATATCTTTTAGTAGATATCCTATTTATAATATAACTTTATCCTCTAGCCTGCCTTATAAGTCTTTAAGCTAAGAGTAATATCTAGTTAGCCTACTCTATAGTTCTCTTTACCACCTAATATAATCTCTTAACTATTTAAGGATACTTTCTAGCCATTCCTTAAGTACTTTATAGAGTAGAAATTACTAATATATATTAATTATAGTACTATTATACTATATATATTAAGGGCTACACACCTTTAATAATACTATATAGATTAGTTAATTACTTATAATAAGGTTTAAGTAATAGAGGATTATAATATTCTATATCTTAAGGATATTTAGGCTACTTTATATAAATAAGAAGCCCTATATCCTTTTCTATTTCTAGAACTAAAAGATAGATATAGATATTACAGGCCTAGCTATTAATTTATTACTAGCTCTTAGAGAAAATAGCTATTATATAGGGCTAAGGTATATATAGGAGGGAATTATTAAACTATAAAAGTATAGATATTAATAGATAAAGGAAGTTACCTAGTAGAGGTATATATCCCTAATACTAAGATTTAGGAATTAGCTCTATTTTTACTAAAGAGGAATCTATTATCTTATATATATACTTACTAGATTTCCTATACCTATAGGCTAATATACTAATTCCCCTATTACACTAATTATTATAATAATAGCTTATTAACCAGGCTAGTATGCCCTAATTTTAGCTAGGGCTAGGTTTTACTAGTATAGGTATTAAGATAGAAATTATTTTATATACTGCCTTATTACCTAACCTATCTATCTATAATAATAATTAATCTCTCCTATTCTTTTTATTCTCTATCTTCCTTACTATTATTAATCTTAGGTCCTAATATAGACACACCCCCCTACCTTAGTAGCACACCCCTCTAGCTTAAAGACACACCCCTCTAGCTTATCAGCATACCCCCTTAACATAATCAGTTAGAATTAATGTCATGTAACTGCCACCAATCTCCACAATCCTAACTTTCTTATTTATCATACAAAATTAAGACTTAGGAAAACTGTAAAATAGGCTTTCAAAGTGTTAGTTTTTCATTAGAATATTCATTTACTTATATAGCTAATCAGAATCTGCTATTCAGAATTTAATCACACCTGTCATCTCTGCTAGGATACCTTTATATACACTAACACCATGGCTGCAGCCACCCCTCTGAGCCTAAGTTCCCTACTAATTAACTATTTAACTCCCAGATTGCTGATTCTGATGATTTAACACTATAGAGATGCCTCCACGCCTGCCTTACTAACTGCCTTATATATTACCCCTACCTCTCCAGCCTCTCCCACTGTGATTTACTTCCTGTGATAAAACTCTCTTAAACAAAGAAGGGTCCCTCTGTGTGCTGGAATCTTAAGATGGTGCAGGGGCCTGCTGGCTTATAGTTATAATATTATTTAGAGAGCCTGCAGGCCTTCTGTGAGTCTAAATAACCCTTGGTTCCAACACAAGCAGCTGTGGATTAATTAGAGGTGTATCTTGCACCTTATAGAGCTACTAGTGTATATAGAAGTAGTGAGGTGAGAGAGATTACTTTGCTATAAAGATCTACTTAATTATATAGATATATAGAATGCCCTGCATATGACGCATATCTCCTGTATACTTAACTAAAATAGATTTCTTACCAGCTGCTCCCTCAGGGAGATACTTAGTATGTAGAGTTGTAACTTTAGATAGCACGTAGCTTAATATCTTCCCTAAAACATTCTGGAAGAGAACCTTAAGGAGGCGTACTGGTCTACTAATATAATCTTACTTAAGCTGAGCCTGAACCTCATGATGCCATAGGGTGATCATTTAATCCATGTTCTAGCAGATTGTTAGGAGATCATTTATTAATACTTTAAGATATCATTTAATACTATAGTGAGCCCCCTCATTCCGCAAGGTGCTACTATTCCCAAAGTATGTGTATGCCTTTATATAGTAGTATAGAAGGTAATGTTTCATGTAGGGATCTAACCATTCCTTCCTAAGATATTAAATAATTAGTTGGTATGCTGCAGCGCTGTATTCTTCCTTAAAATTCTCCTAGGCCTGCTCTATATTATCATGTGTATATGTGTAGAGCACTCTCTGCTACTTCCTTAGCATAGCATCCCACTTCTCCTTTATATATATATTAAAGCTATTCTGCTATTCTATATCTAGCAGTGCCTATTCTTCTGCTATTATTACCTCTAGGACCTCTCTCTGCAGTATTAAGTATCTATACATAAGAAAATCTTTATTATAATGCCAGATACAGATCATACTAGATGTCTGCAGGAAGATGACTTCAATTATGTTTAGTAAGACCTTATCTTTATCCATTAAGATCATCAGGGGGTCTGAAAGATAAAGATCTTGATATACCTTCTGCAGGGACTCCAAGGCAAACTTATATAACTCCTACTTCTTACTAGATAGGAAGGTAAATCTAATATAAAAGGTTATATTAGTAGCAGTGCTTCTAATAATATCTAGTAATAGCATCTTAAAGCTATTTATTTTGTATATATAATCTATAAAAAGAATATATAGATTACACTTTAAAAGCTGCAGGCTGCTCTTATATATATAAAATAGAGAGAGAAGCACACTATCTTCATCTGTCTACTAGTTAAATATCTACTAGTCCTCAGGGAGGGTTAAAATAAGGCATTAAACTAGTATAAGACCTCCTAGGAACTTCTTCCGCAGCTGTTAATGCAGATTATAGATATCTTAAGGCTAAATAGCACTATCTACACCTTCTCCCTGTAGTAATAGCAAAACCTAATGTGTCCTAGCACCATTTTTAAACTGATTTTTAATAGCAGAGGCCTTCTCTTGCACCTTAAGATGGCGGAGAGTTAGATAGCTTAAGATAGGTACTAGATCATGATTATGCATTAGATTAGGCACCTTAATTATCCAATGATCCAATGATTTTGAATACTTGACGATGGCACTGAAAGGATAGTTAATTTAATGTGTAGATTGCTCATGTACACGCGCATCTTCACCAACATAAGGTTTATAAACCCCTCTGCGATTGCACTGAAGATAGGCCCTTACCTTAGCCCTATTCTTACTTATAGAGGTCTTTATTATATATGCATATCCATACTTTTTTATATAAGTGTTAATAAAGTTCATAGCTTTATTAAAGCTCTTAAAGAATTAGTTAGTTAGCAGAGACACCATGGAATTATTGCTTTAGTTCTTAATATTCTTAATAGCCTCATTATTAGAGCTACCATAGTCTACTAAAGATAAGCTTAGAGTAGCTATTTTAACATGATCTACTACCTCTTGTAGCTATATCAAAATATGAAGTGATAAAGTCGCGATGCCCTACCATTCTGCCCTAGGCCCTAGCCCTGGTGCTTATACAATTTAAGCATGTAGTCTAACTGATTACATCAAGGGGGTGTGTCTTTAAGCTAGAGGGGTGTGCCACTAAGGTAGGGGGGTGTGTCTATATTAAAACCCTTAATCTTAACCACCCTATAAAACTACTAGAATTAATCTATATATATATACTAATTTTAGTTAGGGCTAGGTATTATATACTTACTTATCTATCTAGTTATACTTTATAATACTTTATTATCTACTTATCTTTTAACTATCCTAGTATAGTTAACTATCTCTCCCTTCTTATTCTCTATCTTCCTCCCCTATTATTAACCTTAACTCTACTAAACTACTAAGATAGAGAATAAGAAGAAAGAGATTAATCTATAAATACTAACTTACTTTCCTTTACTATCTATACTATTTCTAGTTCTAACTTTCTTTCTTATAATTATATCTACTATAAGTACAGCACTACTAATTATATTATTAGGGCTAATAACTATATCTTTATCTAGATCTCTATTAGTAAGCTTAATATAAATAGTTACTATACCTATAAGAATTAGAGCTATACTCTCTATAGCTTCCTCTATATCTATAGTAAGTAATAACTCCCTGAACTACCTCTGCTAGTATAACTATATCTATACTATCTAGACTACTAGTAGTAAATACTAGATGACTTTTTCTAGTATTTATAGTATAAGATAGCTTACTTAGATATAAGTTTTATATCTATTAAGTCCTAGTCAGCCAACCTACATGCTAATTTAGATATTAGTATAGATAGGAAAAGATAGGCTATTAGATAAGTTATATCTAGGAGTTAATAATATCTAGAAATTATTTTCTCTTACTATAAGTTAATAACTTAAAATTCCATCTAATTTAACTCTATTAATCTATTATATAAATAGGATTCCTATAGCTTCTTACCTATACTTATCTAGCCTAAGATACTTATAGCCAGGTATCCCTAATTTTAGCTAGAGCTAACTATCATATATTCCCAGCTATATACTCCTGATTTTGGCTAGAGCTAACTATTTAGCTA
This sequence comes from Aspergillus oerlinghausenensis, assembly GCA_014250555.1. Classification (NCBI taxonomy): domain Eukaryota; kingdom Fungi; phylum Ascomycota; class Eurotiomycetes; order Eurotiales; family Aspergillaceae; genus Aspergillus; species Aspergillus oerlinghausenensis. The sequence goes on from JAAKEQ010000053.1 coordinate 6,660, forward strand.
GAGCTAACTATTATATATTCCTAGCTATATACTCCTAATTTTAGCTAGAGCTAACTATTACCTACTTACTACTAGGTGCCCCTAATTTTAGCTAGAGCTAACTATGAATATACTTTTTACTAAGTTAGGGTAGCTAGATATTATATAATATTATTAGCTAAGATACCTAAGGGTAGGTACTTAGGCTTAGCTAATTAGATTACTTAATAGTATATTCTATATAGCTTTAATATTTACTATAATATATATTTATAAATATATTTACTTTTCTATAAAATCTCTTACCTAGGGCTTTAACCCTAGCTATATAATATACTATCTTATTTATCTATCTCTATATTACCTCCTTCTACCTTCTTCTTCTTCTTCCCCTTAATACTATTACTAATAATATCTTATCTCTAACTATAAATACTTTTAAGATTAGTATCTACTTCCTATAACTTTATAATTAGTTCTACTTTAATATCTTATCTCTCTCTTTACCTCCTTTATCTAAATTTCCCCTATTTTCTTTATATAGACTAATATAAACTATAGATTTCTACTAGAGCTATTAGAATTAGGGGTAGACCTAGTATATACCTCTTCTTATAAATCCTTTTATAATACTAGGAGTAATCTATACTTTCTTTATTACTTTTCTTTATTATAGTACTAAAGCTAAGTTATTTAACTTTCTCTCTATACTCTTAAGAATCTCTAGTATTTCTTTATTTATACTAAACCCTATATACCTTAGATTTCAACCTAAGCTAGTATTTAGATATAAATTTAGTATATCTTATTAATTATATCTTTTAGCCTACTAAACTTAAGGTAACTAAGAGTTCCTTATTTCTATCTTCTACTACTTATTTTATTATTTTCTTATTTCTAATTTCTATTACTTAGGTATCTAACTTACTCTTTATTATTATAATAAAGACCTACTTAGCCACCCCTTTTTTTTATCTAAGTGTACTAACAGAACCTAGTAGTAAGGATTCTAGTTATATTACTCTTTATATAGTATACTAATACTAAATAATAATATATAGTATACCTAACTCCTATCTCTAGTTATCTATTAGTAAGCTATCTCTTAGTCTTTAGTAAGATTAATATAATCTTACTTCCTTTACTAATATGTGCCTTTAGTGATTACTTAATAAGTTTTAACTAAGAATTTATTCTTTTATCCCTAATACCTAGCTTCCTTATTCTTTATCTACTAAACTATCTCCTAATACCTTCTTTATTTATCTATCTTTAACTACTTAGTTGTCTTAGCTCCTGCTATATTTATAAATCCTTAATTAAGGAACTTAAAAGAGTTAAGGCTATTAGTATTTAAACTTACTTAATTTAAAACCTAGACTAATATTATTCCTAATATCTGAAAACTATTTAATCTATAAGTATTATAGCTATAAATTACCCTTATAATTACTACTAACTTCTATTTTACTTTTAACTATAAATAGTAATTTCCTATAGTAAGTTATTATCTAAAGCCTATCTAAAGCCTACCCATTAGATCAGACTTACCTATTTAGGTAGATTTTAGCTGGAGCTAATATCTGGAGTAGGTGCCTGAGGTGATATTAGCCCTGGCTAAAATCAAGCACTTCCCCCTATAGGCTAATTTTGGCTAGAGCTAACATCTAGAGTAGGTGCCTGAGGTAATATTAGCCCTGGCTGAAATTAAGCACTTCCCCCCATAGGCTAATTTTAACTAGAGCTAACATCTAGAGTGGGTGCCTAAGGTGATGTTAGCTCTAGCTGAAATTAAGCACTTCCCCCCACAGGCTAATTTCAGCCAGAGCTAATATCTAGAGTGGGTGCCTGAGGTGATATTAGCTCTAGCTAAAATTAAGTACTTCCCCCTATAGGCTAATTTTGGCTGGGGCTAATATCTAGAGTAGGGTGCCTAAGGCTAAGTTAGCTAGGGCTAAAATCTACCAGAATACTTAGGGTATAGCTTAGGTCATTAGGAGGCTAAGCTTTTAGCTAGTATTAAAATAGGGGAGTATGTATTATAAAAGTAATAGCTAACTATATTAATTTCCCTAGGAAGTTATAGTATCTATTATAACTTAGCTATATAGTATTACTAGTATTAACTATAATAAGAGTTTTATCTAGAATCTAGAGAGTAGTACTACCTATCTTATAGGCTGCTTTAAGCTAAAGGATTCTACTATAATCTAGGCCCTAATTAATAATAAGATAGTAACTAAGGATATTATCTATAGATATATCCACCTCTGTGCTAATAACTATAACTATATAGATAAGATTAAAGGTGTGGTTAAGAATATTATTATAGACTAGTTATAGGATCTAAATATACTTCCTATCTTAATAACCCTAGTAGCACTATATATTAGTATCTTAGGTATTAAAGATATATAGATCCTAGAGCTAATAGTCCTCTAGTTTATTATATAACTAATATAAGCTAAGGACTTACTCTTCCTATAAAGTAACCTCTCTACTAATCCTCTAGTCCTTAATCTATATAATATCCTATATAGCTAGAAGTTGCTAGCCTTTACCTAGAAATAGATCTAAGGTAGTAAAAAGACTAAAAATAAGTCTTAAGTTAATCCTATACTAGAACCTATCTACTATAACCTAATCCTAACTAATACTAATATTAGCCCTAGCTAAGATCAGCCTAACTCCCTATAGCCTAATATAATTAATACTAATATATTTAGTAGTAGCTATAATAAAGTTAATATATATATTATAATAAGGGAGTATACTAAGTAGGGTAACCTTACTATACTTAATAACTATAATATAGTCTAAGAGAGCCTTAAATATATCTTTAGGTTAAATTATATTAGGTATAAGATAGTATTTACCTATCCTCTAATAATAAAAGTAGAGTAAGAGCTCTTATACTCTTATATAATAGGAATAGATAACTTTAAGAGTAAGCTTATTCTTTATAAGCCTACTAAGATATTAGTAAGGGATTTAGATACCTAGGTCTTCCTTAATTAGCTAGTAGCTGTTAGTACTGTTATAGAGATGATTACCCTAATAGCTAATAAGGTAGGGATGGGGCCTAAGCAGCCCAGGGAGGCTATGGTTACTAATATATAAGGCTATATAATACTATCTATAGACCTACCCTTATACTATAATATATGTACTAAACTTACCCTTAATCCTACTAACCTAGTCCTAATAGTCTTATTAAATCTCCTCTAGCCTATAATAACCCTAAAGAAATAGCAGGTATTAGGTGCCTACTAGATACTCTAATAGAAAGTAAGCCTAGTTACTATAGATATCCTTACTAATATCTATAGTACTAGGAAAATAATAATAATAATTATAATAATATAGTATATATTAGTTTAAGTAGAAAGGGACCTAATATATATCTATAAATTAATCCTTATCCTCTATCTATTAGTACTTATTAATACCTAGTTAGGGGAGCTAATAGCTAGGCTTAGTAATATATTTATTATCCTCCTCTTCTATAGCTACTTAGCCTATACTTTAAATTATACTTAGAAGTTACTTATTATTAATATACTTATAGACCTAGTAGCATAACTACAGTAGCTTAATAACTATAATATAAAGATATTATAAATAATTATCCTCTTATTATATAATATATAGGCTGCATACACCCTAACTAAAGTAGCTAAGATTAAGGATAAAGAGAAAGCCTACTAGGTAGATAGTACTAATAATAATAATAAAACCCCCCCTAATAAGAATATACTAGCTATTAAGCAGCTAGCTTTACTATAGAAGGTAGCTAAAATAGCTAATAATAAAGATATAGATAAGGTAGTAGAATTAGGCTCTAGCTAAAAAGTATAACTAGGAAAGTAATATAAGTTAGTAGTATCTAGATAGTTTAGTTATATAGTCTATAATAAGGGCCATGTAGCCAAAACCATCTAGATATATATATACTAGTTAGTTAGTCTACTTAATACCCTATATATCTAGTTTCTAACTATAATACCTCTTTATAACTATGTCTTTAATCTCTATAGATACCTTATAATCCTCTCCTTAAGCTTATATAGTGCTATTAATACTAATAATATTAATTTTAATTAGTTTATAGAGTATAAGTACTTTACTAAGATAGACTAACTCCTGACCCTATTACTATATAACCTCCTCTAACTAAAAATATTTATTAGTCTATTTAAGAAGGGGTATCTAGTACCTTAGGAGGCCTACTAGGCCCTCTTTATTATTATATAGATAATCTATCTTTAAAGAGATATAGGAGATCCTATTAATATTATAGACTTAAGTACCTTAATTAGTGATGAGATCCTACCTATATAGATAATATTAGTTAATATTTAGCACCCCTTAAGGATGCTTTAGGAGTATTATATTTAGTTTATATAGCTAGTAGCAGAGATAAAGTATAGTAATACCTTAGATAAGGAGATATATCTTACTAGTACCCCTAGTAGTAATAGCTAGAGGTATCTTAATTAGTATATAATATATCTTCTATATTATCTATTATTCTTACTACTACTTAATAACTATTACTAAGTAGTAGATATAGAAACTAATATAATAATACTAGTAATAGTAAAGATAGTAGATAGAGATAATAAAGGGTTTACTAATTTCTAGTAGAGAATAATACCTAGTATAAGAAATATAATACCTATAATATAGGTAGGGGTAGTATATTATCTCTTAATAGATTATATAAAGCTCTAATACCTCTTTTATATTTTCTAATAAGAGGGCCTCTAGTAGACCCTAACTAGTGAGTAACCCTATTTTCTAATCTTCTATCACTAGCTAATAGTAATATGGATGATAGAGATGTTTTTAGATATAATTAGCATCCTATATATTACTATCTAGGCCTAGATAAGAAAGATAGCTTACTATAAGACTACTACTAAGTTTACTAACTCCTAATCCTCCTACTAAATCCTACTTATCTTATACTAATATAGGGCCTATAGCCTTAATCTATATACTAAGTATAGCTAGGTAATCCTGCTTAAGCCCCCTCTAAATCTTAATATACTATTTTAGGTAGTGGGATATATTCACTACCTTAGGTAGTGAAGTAGCTAGAAGGTCTAGTCTATTTTCTAAGAATATATCATATCTAGATAGTTAGAATATAATAATATACTTAAAGCCCTCCCCTAGTTCTCTATATAGCTATATAATCTCCTAAAGCCTATAGTCATGGTAGTATAGGTGAAGGATGATAGTAAAGATAAGGAAGCTACTAACTAGACTAAGGCTAAGGTTATCTAGTAGGCTATAATAGATTATCTCTACTATATACTTAGGCAGCCAGCTAGTTAGCTGAATATTAAGGACCTAGATGACCTTAGCCTACTATAGTAAGACCTAGAGTAGATAAAGGCCTGCATCATGCCTAGGGGCTATAAGAGGGAGAGAGTTAGGTAAGAGTTACTATCTAAGGCCTATATATAATAAAAGTATACTAAGGCTATAGCTAGTAAGATAAAGTACTACCTACTAAATACTTACCTCTCTATCTTTTAGCTAGAGCTGATATTTAGTTAGTACTTTAGCTCTAGCTAAAAAGCATAAGCCTAAGTTTATCTATATAACTAACTAGTAATATAGTATAAATCTACTAAGTATATAGTCTTAGACTCTAAGAATAAATCTATTATTAAGGAGGAGAGTAGCTCTAGTAAGTCTAAAGCTAGTAACTTAGGTTCTAATAGTAGTAGAGACAGCCCTAGCCCTAATAATAAGGGTTATAGGCTTAGCTCTCCTAATAATAATGATGATAATAATAATAATAATAATAATAATAATAATAATAATAATAATAATAATAGTAATTAGTATGATGATAGTGGTAGTAGTTATGGCCTAAGCTCTTATAATAATAATAGTAATGAATAGGTTAATAATAATAAGGATAGTAATGATATATATAACCCTATTTACTAGGCTAACCTAATTATAGATAAATCTATAATAGTAAAGGTGGTCCTACTAGAGGTATATTAGAATACTTAAGATATGGCTATTACTAAGCTATAGTAGTTAGAGCTAGTATACCCCCTATATTCCTATCTTAATACTTCCCCTTAATATAGATATTTAGCTAAACCCTAGACTTTTTAGGCTTGTGTATCACAGCTAGTAAGGTTACTAAGATTTATTAGGGGTAGTAATCTAACTACCCTACCTCCTAGCTAATAGGGAATAATTAGAGTAAGTACTATAAGAGTAATTAAGATCTTAAGAGAGAGCTTACTACTTATCTTTATACTACCTATAGTGCCACAGTCTCCTAATTCTAATACCCTATATAGATCCCCCCTAGACTACTAGTTACCCTTCCTCCTGCCTTAGGCACCCCCTAAGTAGCCTATAACTAAGAAATATAAATAGTAGTAGCTAGTTAGTAGGTCTTCTCCTCTTATTACCCTATATACTACTACTCCTTACTAGTACTAATAATTTATTAGAGGTAATAACAGTAATAAGGTATCTAAGGTATTAGTAAAAGATAGTATAGTATAAGTTCTAATTACTATAGTATCTTTTATTATCTTAGATAGCCTTTTATATAACTATTATTTCTACTATCTTCTTAAGTTTACTATTTACTAGTTCTCTAGTAACTATATCTATAATATTATACTTAAGTATTCACTACCTCTCTTATTTATCTTCTTAAGTCTAAGTATATAAACCTAGTATCTACCTTTAGCCCTAGCTAAAATTACTAAATTATCTTAGGTAGTCTTTATATAGCTTTTATTTCTACTACCTTCTTAAGTTTACTAGCTATCTAGTAACTATATCTATAGTATTATACTTAAGTATTTACTACCTCTCTTTATTAATCTTCTTAAGTCTAAGTATACATACCTAGCATCTACTTTTAGCTCTAGCTAAAATTATTAAATTATCTTAGGTAGTCTTTATATAGCTTTTATTTCTACTACCTTCTTAAGTTTACTAGCTATCTAGTAACTATATCTATAGTATTATACTTAAGTATTTACTACCTCCCCTATTAATCTTCTAAAGATTTAAGCCTATAATTATATAACTATTAGCTACTCCCTTTTTATTCCCTTATAGCTTACCTATATTACTATAGTAGTTAATCTTTTTATAGCTTTAGATAAGGCTTTATAGATAGTACTAGTCTTTCTTTTTATCCTCTCTTATTAGTCCTATTAGTGCTCTAGGCTTTCTACTATTAACTAGTATTAGGTATTAAGATAATTAATATTTAGATAGGTAAGGTAGTAGGTTAGTAGTAGATTTTTATAATATAGTATAGATGCCTTGGTTTCTTATTATTAGTTTTTTATATAGATTAATTATATAGGTTTAGATATAAGGTGTTCTTTACACCTAGCCTTAAGTTATTAATATAATATGGGCAGACTCTATAAAAGGAATTAAATAAATCCCTAATATTAGTTATCTAATCCTAAAATATATTTCTGCACATGCATATAGGTAGTAGAGTTTTTATTATAAGAAAGACCTTCCTACCTTACTTTTTATACCTTATCTAGTATTATTACTAAATAAAGGCTATCTATCTAAGAAGAGGTAGTCTATATCCTTTATAAACCTAATAAAATATATCTATTAATAAGGCATAAGACCTAACTAATAATAAGAGAGGTTAGGTAGGTAGGGATAGGAGGAATATTATTAAGATTTTTTCTTTAACTAGGTAAGTAAACCTTACTACTATTATATTTAATCCTACTTTTATATTATTAGAGATTAGATTATAGATTAGAATGAATGTAGATTAATATATAGATTTAATTAAGGAATAAATACCTTATTAATTATAGGTAAATATATCTATAGACTCCCTAGTTTATAGAGCTTTTAACTCTAGTATAGATATAAATATAGACTCCTCTATATATATATATAGAGTAATTATTATAATAGAGTATTCTTAGCAGACCCTAATAAAAAATTTTAACCTTACCCCTACCCCCCTTAGTTTGACCACCTTCCTAGTGACTATCCTATGGTTAAATATTAGAATATAATAATATAGGGAATTAGAATCATAAATTATTTTATATTATTTAAAAATATAAAGATTTATCTAAGATATCTACTATTCCTATAGACTCCTAGGAGGTGGATATAGACTCTATAGAGGTAGACATAGAGTCTAGACTAGATAGGGAATGCCTGTAGAAACTGCACTCATAGGCCCTTATAGTTAGCCCTAATTAGTATAGGAAAATGTCCAGTCCTACACAACACTGCTACTAGGGGGGGGGTAGGTAATAAGGAAGTAGGAGGTAGTAGTAGTAGTGGTAGTAGGGTTATTATTTTTATAGGTTAGGCTGGGTTCCCCTATCTTTTAAACCTAACCCACTGGGTTTAGGTTCTAGATTTCTAGGGCCTAAACCCAGCCTATAACCTAGTGGGTTCTAGATAGTTAACCTATTAGGTTCTATTCTGCTGAAAAATCAACTCTCCACCTACCTAATATAGTTAGTATGTATTTAATTTTTTAATACCATACTAGCACTTAATATATATATATATATATAAGGCATTCTAGTGATTCTATATAGAAATCTAATCTATATTAGTGTATTCTAAATACTATGTATTGTAATTAAAACCTATTTTTAGAATCTAAAACTTATTAGGTTCTAGAAACTAGAACCCAACCAGCCCATGGGTTAGGGCTATGCCAACCCAAACCTAACCCATGGTGGGTTTGGGCTGGGTTGGGTTCAGGTTCCTAGGTTAGGTTTAACCAGTCTAAGTAGTAGTGTAGTAGAGGTAGGAATAGTAATAATAATACTAACTAGGGCACCCCCCTAGCTATAAGATATACTATACCTATAACTAGTATAAGTAGTAGCATGCCTATAACCAGGAGGGTAACCCTAGTAGCTATAAACAAGAGTAAGAGTAGTAGTAGTAGTAGTAGTAGGAGTAGTAGCCTAGTAAGTAGTATAGGTATAATAGGTAGTAGAGCTATAGGAATAATTATTAGCTATATTTCTAAATATAAAGTTATTATTTATCTAAATTCTAATAAATATAGTAAGGGATCTAATATATTTATAAGCTAATAAGGCTAATAGCTATTAATATAGAAAGGAAATAAAGGAAATATATCTAGAAGAGTACTAAATTAAAGAAAATAATATAAATAAAGCTATAAAGAGCATTAAATATATAAGATAAAATAAAGAGATATAATAAAGGAAATATAAAATAAAGAGAATAAGCTAATTATTATAGATATTATAGGAATCCTAGCTAAATTAAAGATAAAGACTATAGAATACTAGAATCTACTATAAAATAAAGAGTAAATACACCCCTACTTAAGAAATAATAAAATAATAAGAAAGAAAACCTCTAAGTAATAACTAGAAGCTATCTCTATATTAGAAGTTATATATACTTTATTAAAGTAATTATATAATTATATAAATATAAGTAAATTATATTAACCTATAATAGGAGAACTAGTAACTATATATACTTATAAAAAAAAGAGATATAGATCTTATAATTATAAAGATAATTATTATAAGTAGGCCAGAGGTTAACTACTTAGTAAGATCCCCAGCCAGCATAGTATTATTAACTAGGCTGTGGGTTACTACTATAATTATATATTCTTAGAGAGTATAGATTCACTAAGGAAAATATATATATTACTATAATTAGAATAAACTACTTACCTTCCCTTAAGCTATTTATTTACCCCTATTCTACTTTATGTGTGTAGTATTTAGTAAAACTATTATCTAAGTAAAGTACTAGCCCATGCTAGTAGCTTACTAGAGATTTAGTATATAATAACTTACTCCCCTCTTTAGGAAAGGTTTATCCTAAACTACTCTAGTCCTAAAGTATCTATTAACTATAATACTCTATCTATAGCTATTTCTTATATTTATTAAAGCCCTTTATAGAATATAGTCTAATACTAATTTTATTATTTATTAATTAGAATTTACTAAAGATTAATAATATAGGTCTAGTAAGTCTCTAGTAATTAGTTAGATGCTATTAGTTATTATAATAACTTAATTATACTATTAAAGATTATTAAGTTAATATCTTACCCCTATTAAGATTCTATTAACTTAGGCTTAATAATAAGGTTCCTTTAAGTCTTAATAATAGTAAGGAGATATTACTTATCTATAATATTACTCTACTATAGGCTTAAATATTACTAAGTTCCCCCCTCTTATATATATAGATTTTTAGAGTTAGAAAGTTCTATTTTTTAATTATATTATCTACTATTTACTATTTTTTATAGTAGGACTTACTAGAAGAATAATATCTTAATATTACTAAGACTTATAGAAAATATCTATTAAATATTATTAAACCCTAGTAGCCTCTGCCTCCTAGAAGTACCTATAGGTAGATACTTCCCCTACTCTATCTATCTCTATAAGTATCCTCTTTAAGTTCCTAGCTTATTAGTATTATATTATAGTTACTAATCTAGTAAGTTATTAGATAACCTTCTTATTATTTTAAATACTTATTACCTTCTCTATACTATTAAGTCTTCTAAGTCCTTATCTAAGGATAAGAAGTCTATTATTTCCTAGCCCCCTAACTCTCCCTCTCTAGGGTTATTACTAAGCCTTCTACTTAGTACTATATCCTTACCTTAGAGCCTATATTTATTTATTAGTCTATTTATTATAAGTCCTACTACTACCCCCTTATCTATTACTCTATGTCACGGGCTAGAAGCCTTAGAAACCTATGACCTAGGTTTGGACGGTAAGAAATTGCTAAGGAAGGAATCTAGCTAGGGCTGCAGTGGCTGAACATAAAGGGGTGCACAGCTAGTGTGTGGGTCACATGATTAGTAGCTGGTGTCTAGTTTGGATATGACTTTATAGGTGTCACATGGCTGGCAGCTGGCCCTAATATATTAGCCAGAGCTAAAGATTATTAATGCCTTAGGCAGATAGTGAGTGCTTAATAAGCTTAAGCACTTAGCAGGCCCTGCCTGCTACACTACCCTCCCCCTCTTTCTAAAATAGGTGTTTTGGCTGGGGCTAAAATCAGTAGATCTTAGCTTCCTGGCTAGGGTTAAAATCAGTGGATCTCAGCTTCCTAGCTAGGGTTAAAATTATTACTCCCCAGTCAACTTAGCTAGAGCTAAAATTACTAGATCTTCCCTCCTAAATATTAAGTACTATAGTATCTATAAGGTTTGTAGCTAGCTCCTATGTAGGGGACTTATAGCCTATCTATTTAACTAAGTATTCTATGTAGTAGCCTTACCTAATTCACTTCCCCTATTTATCTAAGATTTTCTTAACTATAAATTTAGCTTCACTATCTACTAGCTTAGGGGGCAGCTAGTAGTTATTATTTAACTAGCTTAGGAATAGATTATCTATAGTAGGCTGAAGGAGGCTAATATAGAATATATTATATATACCTAGTAGTATATCTAGCTAGTAGGTATATAATCTAATAGCTTCTAGTACTATAAACTTTATATACTATATATTAAGCTTCTAGCTTAGGCAGTCTATTTAAATATTCTATAGGTCTAACTATACTTTTAAGTTAATAATATAGTATAGAGCTGCTAGGCAGGAGTAGTTTAAATATTTCTCTTAATATTACTAGGTAGTAGCTAGCTCTAACTAGGCTATATCTATAGCTTCTTTTATCTTTATAATAATTACCTTAGCCCTCTTTTTTAATAAATATACTACATCTAGAGCAGCAGCCTCTTAATCTAATAGCTTAACCTCTAAAGACTTAATATTATATCTATAGTCTAAGAAGAAGGGGCTAACTCCTATACTTATAATATCCTAACTATTAATAGCTAGTTAGGCTATTAGTAGTAATAACTTCTAGTTAGTCTAGGCATAGTTATAGAAGTTCTATAGGTAAGCCTCTAATATAGTATTTATCTATTTAATCTATCTATCTATCTATAGGTAAAAGGCTGTTAAGAGTTATTATTTAATACCTAGCTACTTATAGAAGTACTCCTAGAATTAGCTAATAAATTATAGGCTATGATCTAATATAATTATACTAGGGATACTATAGTACTTAATAAACTAATTAATTAATAATTATACTACTATTTTAGAGTCTATTTACTTATAGGGCACTAGGATCATATCTTTTCTAAGTTAATTACTAATTACTATAATATCCTTACAGCTGTTAGAGGTAGGTAGCTTTATAATAAAGTTAATAATAATCTTATGCTATTTATAATCTAGAATTAGTAATAGCTTTAATAGTCCCTAGTATTACTTATACTATATATAGTTAGCACTATACTTATTATAGTTCTATATAAACTATTAGATATCTATAGAGAGTTCTAGCTAATAGAAGTTCTAGGTGACTATTATATATAATATATTCTTTCCTAGATAGCTAGTTAATACTAAGTTATAGGTCTCCTATAAGATCCTTATTTATAGTAGTTTAGAGTTAGGGACCTATTTACAGCCCTAGTATAGTAAGTAGCTATCTAGTAATATAGAATACTTAGTAATTAATACTTATATATATAACTCCTTTAGGAATTAGGTAGCTCCTTCCTTTATAACTTATTATATCTCTCTTAAGCTAGTATTATTTAGTTCTGCTTCCTTCTAATACTTTTCTAGTAGCAGGGGTGTCCCCTTTACTAGTACTATAGATAAGGTTATATAGTAATACTAGCTACTTAGTAACCTTATGTCCTAGTTAGATACTACTTTATAGGTGTGGGATATATATATATATATTTAACTAGTAATAATCTATAGTAGTATTAAGTAGTAGTCTTATACCTTAAGCCTATTATCTTCTACATCCTATAGCATGTCCTGTTCCCTTTAGGATAGGGTATTAGGCTAAGTAGCTAGTTTCCTAGGCTAATAGTATATCTTATAATTAAATTAGCTTAACTAGTATAACTAATATATCTACTATTTATTAAGCCTTTAGACTATCTTAAAGTATTTAAGGTTATGGTAGTCTATAATAAGCTTAAATTTAGGTAAGCTAATTAGCTCTAATTCCTACTCCTTAAGTATATTAACTATAGCTAGCAGCTCCTTATTATAGATCTTATAGTTATACTCTACTAGTGTGTTCCTCCTAGAGATATAGGTGACTAGCCTTAGCATACTATTATTATTATACTATAATATAGTAGCCCCTATTACCTAGTTTAAGATGTTAGTTTTAACTACTATCCTTTAGTTAGGGTTAAACTATATAAGAATTAGGGCTATTATAAATATCTTCTTTAATAGCTTAAAGGCCTTTACCTACTTATCTCCTTATATAAAGAGGGTTCCCTTATATATTAGTACTATTAATAGCCATACTATATCTAAAAAGTTCTATATAAACTAGTAATAGAAGTTTATAAAACTAAGAAATAACTATATACTATATATAGAGATAGGGGCCTGCTATTCTAATATAGCTTTTACCTTATTAGGATCTATGTATATACCCTTACTAGCTTCTATTATAAACCTAAGGTACTTTATACTTTTTATCTTAAACTTATACTTATTAATATCTAGCTATAATCCTATGTCCCTTAGGTATTTAAGTACTTAGTAAATATATTATTAGTACTTAGCTAATAAGTTATTAGTAAAGATTAGCATATTATTAATATATATAGAGATAAATTTATCTAGGAAGTCCTAAAGTATCTAGTTAATATACTATTAGAAGGTGCTGGGTGCATTTGCTATACTAAAGGGGGTAACTAGCTATTTAAATAAGCTAAATTATATATAGAAGGCTATTAATCATTTATCTCCTAGGGTAATATAGATCTTATAGAAAGTAGTAATAATATCTAGTTTAGTAAACTACTTAGCCTTTATAATATATTCTAGGGTCTTATTAATTAAGAGGAGTAGGTACTAATCCTTCTTTATAATAGTATTTAGGGTATGATAGTTAATATAGAATTATAATCCATCTCCTAGCTTATAGGTAAAGAGCACTAGTACTATAGCTACAGAGCTACTAGCATAAATAAACCCCTTTTCTAGTAGCTTAGTTAATGTTTTCTATAGTACTAGGAGCTCTCCATAAGACATACTATATAATAGCCCCCATAGTGGCTTTATTAGCTTCCCTTTTTCATCCTTAATAAGCTCTATCTAATGATTAACTCTAGGATGGTATAATAGTAGCTTGTTAGCCTGCTTCCTATTAAATACTTCTAGGAACTTATAGTAATATGCTAGTAGCTTTATAGCTAGGTTAGTATACTTCTTAACTTATAGTATCTTCTTAATATCCTTAATACTAGCTATAAAGATCTATATAGTCTTATCCTTTCTTTATTATTAGTAATAAACTATAAACCCTTAGGTACTAATCTGCTTTACTACTAGCTTTAGCTTATTCTTAATACTCTTAATAGTAAAGCTATCTATAAATCTTAGCTAGGGTCCTTCTACTTTAATAGCAGCCTTCTAATCTGCTATCTATAGGGTCCCTAGTATTAGGTTAGTCTTATTACCTAGCTTTAGCACTATATATATATAGACTATATATTAGTAGTTACTAATGATATCTAGTAAGAAGTAGGTAATAGTTAAAATAATGCTCCTAGTTATACTAGTATAGTTATTAAGGTAGATTAGCTTAATCTTTATTTACTCTAGTTATAGCTTTTATATAAAGTATTTAGCTATAACTATATAAGATATATATCTAGTATCTAGTAGAATTCTATAATTATATTCCTTATTAACTATTCCTAATATAATAAATTTAGGGGTGTTAAATCTAACAGTCTGCTAAAATTATCTATAACTAGTAAGTATATCTTCTCTAGGATATAGGTAATACTAGCTCTTTAGCTATATTAATTATTTAACTAGCCCCTGTAAGAGTCTTTTTATAGGGGTGACTTATTTTCTAATTTATTTTCTTTATTATCTTTAAGCAGGGGTCTAATAGCTTAAGAAGTATATAGTAGTTTTAGCTCCTTATTCTAAGGGGGAATAGCTCCTAGGTACTAATATCCTTTAATTATATAGTCTAATACTCTATAATATAAGTATCTTCCTTTACTATAGTAATAGGATAGCTCTATTTTATTAACCTATTTAGCATAGTACTAATAGTAAGCTAGGGTTGTAGAAGAGGGCTCCTAATCTATAGTATTATTAGAACTAGTTATAACTAGGGAAGGGTTTACTAGGGGTATAGGGGTATATGTAGCATAGCTGTAGCTAGTAGTCTATATATCTCTTCTATGCTAATTAGAATAGCCTGACCTTCTTATATATAAGGCTTCTACTTAGTTAGCTACTTATTATACTTAATAATAATAGTCTATAAAGGTCTCTTCCTTCTAGATACCTACTAGTACTCCCTCTACTTTAAAGCTTAGGGCACTATCTAAATAATTCTTCTTTACTTTATTAGACTAGGAGTGGCCCCTAGCTTCTATTAATAATTAATTAAGGTCTGCCAGCAGCTTATTAAATAGATAATTACCTTAATATAGGGTTTATAGTTTTTATAGGGCTTTCTTACTCTAGCCCTAGTTAAGGAACATAAGGTTAAGCTAGTTATATAGGCTATTTAGGGTTGCCTGTATTATATTTAGGTCATTCCTATACTAATCTATCTAAGGGGCTATAGCTACTATAGTATTACCCTTAAGTCTGCTAAATACATACCATAAGCACCTATAGTAGGAGCTAATTATAGCTTAATTAAGTAGTAATTTTGCCTGTAGCTTAGAGTAAAAGATCTAGTATATAGCCTTATTAGTACTATTATATATCTCTATATTAGGTAGAATAGGCTTTAGCCTCTTTACTAGGTCTTCTGTAGGGGTTAGTAAGGAAGAAGTTACCTAGGGAGTATGTGCTACTATAGTAGTAGTAGCTATTTATTATTCCTCTAGCTAAGCTATTTAATTAGTAATATTTTATAACTATTAGGCTATTTAGGCCATAAGGTTTGCCTATATATCACTCTGTAGTGCTAGTTACTCTTTACTAGTCCCTTCTAGGGAGGTAGATATCTATAATAATGTGTTATTATAGCTTATTCTATCTATTCTAGTTATCTTACCTAATCTATCTAGTTTATCTAGTTTATCTGGTTCATCTAGTTTATCTAGTTTATCTGGTTTGTCTGGTTTATCTAGTTTATCTAGTTTATCTGGTTTATCTAGTTTATCTGGTTTATCTAGTTTATCTGGTTTATCTGGTTCATCTGGTTCATCTAGCTTATTAATAAGAGTGATTTCTATTGTTATGGGCTAGAAGCCTTAGAAACCTATGACCTAGGTTTAGACAGTAAGAAATCACTAAGGAAGGAATCTAGCTAGGGCTGTAGTGGCCAAACATAAAGGGGTGTATAGCTAGTATATGGGTCATGTGATTGGTAGCTGGTGTCCAGTTTGGATATGACTTCGCGGGTGTCACGTGGCTGGCGGCCGGCCCCAACATATCGGCCAGAGCCAAAGATCGTCGATGCCTCAGGCAGACAGCGAGTGCTTAGTAAGCTCGAGCACTCAGCGGGCCCTGCCTGCTACACTCTATCTATTAAGAGCCTACTTACTATATCTCCTACACCTACTAGTCTACTACTAGCTAGCTTACCACTAGTAAGTCTTTTAGGTGGTTTGCTACTTAGCACCATGCCCCCCCTTAGGGTCCTTCTACTACTCTTACCCTATGCCTAGGCCCCTAAGCCCCTGCTAGACCTGCCCTGCTAATAGTACTTTAAAGATACTATATATAAGGGGGGTAAGTATAAGTATCTTTATAATACCTCCTTCTAGAAGTACTATAGATATTAAAAGCTAGGTAAACCCTACCTAAAGATCCCCTTATAGTTAAGATACTAGATAGCTATCTTTATTATAATAACTCTAACTAATTATAATAAGATAGCTATCTAACTATTTAATAAGAAGCTAAAGATTATTACTAGGTTTTTAGAGAGTAAGAAGATACTATACCTATTATAGTTACTTAATTATAATATTTTTTAACTTCTTAGTACTATTAATACTATAGTAGGGCTGCCTATCCTATCTCTAGAGAAGGAGGAGGTAGAAGTAGTAGTATATAAGGGTATAATAGATAATTAATATTCCTATATCTTAGCTAAGAATAAAGCTACTACTAGTCTAGTATTACTTCTATAAATTAAGTTATTACTTAGTATACTATAGTTATAGATATATTTTTATTAAACCTCTAAAATCTTATAGGAAAACAGAGGAAGGTTTATACTATTAAGATAATAGATAGTAGGTAGTAGATAGTAAAAATCCTTTAAGAAAAAGACTATCTTCTTCCCCTCCTTTAACAGGGCTATTTCATAGCCTGTCTTATATACTAGTAATATATATTTACTATATCTATAGTATTTTATAGGTTCTCTTCTAGTTCTTATAAGTTCTTATATTCTAGGAACCCCTTTTATTTAACTAGGAACTATATCTTTTTATATTAAGTTTATTTATCTAGTATATCTTTAACTTCCTATTTCTCTACCCCCTTAATATTAAGGGGCTGGGGTTCCTCTACTATATTAGTTATATTATAGGGGTGCTACCTCTTTAGTAGTAATATATAGAAGGTAGGATGGATTTAGCTATATATTTTAGGGAGGTATAGTATATATACTTACTTACTAATAATAATAATAATCTTAAATAGTCCCTTATATTAATTATCTAGCTTCTTATATAGATACTATATTTTTAGATTTTTTAGGGAGAGTAGAACCTTTTCACTAATAGAGAAGGAAATATCCTTATATTTCTTATTATAGTACTTAGCTTATATTTCCTAGGTAATAGCTAGATATCTCTCTAGTTACTTATATAGTTTCTTTATTATTATAAGGTATTCCTTAACCACTACTACTATTATATTAGCATTAATATTAGTAAGCTAGGGTAATGCTAGGTCATAGCTATCACGGGCTAGAAGCCTTAGAAACCTATGACCTAGGTTTGGACAGTAAGAAATCACTAAGGAAGGAATCTAGCTAGGGCCGCAGTGGCTGAACATAAAGGGGTGCATAGTTAGTATGTAGGTCACGTGATTGGTAGCTAGTGTCCAGTTCAGATATGACTTTATGGGTGTTACATGGCTAGCAGCCAGCCCTAATATTTCAGCTAGGGCTAAAGATTATTAATACCTCAGGCAGACAGCAAGTACTTAGTAAGCTTAAGTACTTAGTGGGCCCTGCCCACTATACTACCCCCCCCCTCTCTCTAAAATAGGCATTTTGGCTAGGACTGAAATCAGTGGATCTTAGCTTCCTGGCCAGGGTTAAAATCATTACTCCCCTAGTCAACTTAGCTGGAGCTAAAATTACTAGATCTCCCCTCCTAAATATTAAGTACTGTAGTATCTATAAGGTTTATAGCTAGCTCCTATATAGGGTGCTTATAGCCTATCTATTTAACTAAGTATTCTATGTATTAGCCTTACCTAATTTACTTCTCTTATTTATCTAAGATTTTTTTAACTATGAATTCAGCTTCACTATCTACTAGCTTAGGGGGTGGCTGGTAGTTATTATTTAACTAGCTTAGGAATAGATTATCTATAGCAGGCTGAAGGAGGCTAATATAGAATATATTATATATACCTAGTAGTGTATCTAGCTAGTAGGTGTATAACCTAATAGCTTCTAGTACTATAAACTTTATATACTATGTATTAAGCTTCTAGCTTAGGTAGTCTATTTAAATATTCTGTAGATCTAACCATACTTTTAAGTTAATAGTATAGCATAGAGCTACTAGGTAGGAGTAGTTTAAATATTCCTCTTAATATTACTAGGCAGTAGCTAGTTCTAACTAGGCTATATCTATAGCTTCTTTTATCTTTATAATAATTACCTTAGTCCTCTTCTTTAGTAAATATACTATATCTAAAGCAGTGGCCTCTTAATCTAATAGCTTAACCTCTAAAGGCTTAATATTATACCTATAGTCTAAGAAGAAGAGGCTAACTCTTATACTTATAGTATTCTAACTATTAATAGCTAGTTAGGCTATTAGTAGTAATAACTTCTAGTTAGTCTAGGTATAATTATAGAAGTTCTATAAGTAAGCCTCTAATATAGTATTTATCTATTTAATCTATCTATCTATCTATGGGTGAAAGGCTATTAAGAGTTATTATTTAATACCTAGCTACTTATAGAAGTACTCCTAGAATTAGCTAATAAACTACAGGCTATGATCTAATATAATTATATTAGGGATGCTATAATACCTAATAAACTAATTAATTAATAGCTATGCTGCTATTTCAGAGTCTATTTACTTATAGAGCACTAGGATCATACCTTTTCTAAGTTAATTACTAATTACTATAATATCCTTATAGCTATTAGAGGTAGGCAGCTTTATAATAAAGTTAATAGTAATCTTATACTATTTATAATCTAGAATTAGTAATAGCTTTAGTAGTCCCTGATATTACTTATACTATATATAATTAGTACTATACTTATTATAGTTCTATACAAACTATTAGATATCTATAAAGAGTTCTAGCTAATAGAAGTTCTAGGTAACTATTATATATAATATATTCTTTCCTAGGTAGCTAGTTAATACTAAGTTATAGGTCTCCTATAAGATCCTTATTTATAGTAGTTTAGAGTTAGGAACCTATTTACAGCCCTAGTATAGTAAGTAGCTATCTAGTAATATAGAATACTTAGTAATTAATACTTATATATATAGCTCCTTTAGGAATTAGGTGGCTTCTTCCTCTATAGCTTATTATATCTCTCTTAAGCTAGTATTATTTAGTTCTACTTCCTTCTAATACTTTTCTAGTAGTAGGGGCATCCCCTTTACTAGTGCTATAGGTAAGGTTATATAGTAATGCTAGCTACTTAGTGACCTTATATCCTAGTTAGACACTACTTCATGGGTATGGGATATATATATATGTGTTTAACTAGTAATAGTCTGTAGTAGTATTAAGTAGTAGTCTCATGCCTTAAGCTTATTATCTTCTACATCCTATGGCATATCCTATTCCCTTTAGGATAGGGCATCAGGCTGAGCAGCTAGTTTCCTAGGCTAATAGTATATCTTATAATTAAATTAGCTTAACTAGTATAACTAATACATCTGCTATTCATTAAGCCTTTAGACTGTCTTAAAGTATTTAAGGTTATAGTAGTCTATAATAAGCTTAAATTTAGGTAAGCTAATTAGCTCTGATTCCTACTCCTTAAGTATATTAACTATGGCTAGTAGCTCCTTATTATAGATCTTATAGTTATACTCTACTAGTGTGTTCCTCCTGGAGATATAGGCAACTAGCCTTAGCATACTATCATTATTATACTATGACATAGTAGCCCCTATTACCTAGTTTAAGGTGTTAATTTTAACTACTATCCTTTAGTTAGGGTTAAACTATATAAGAATTAGGGCTATTATAAATATCTTCTTTAATAGCTTAAAGACCTTTGCCTACTCATCTCCTTATATAAAGGGGGCTCCCTTATATATTAGTACTATTAATAGCCATACTATGTCTAAGAAGTTCTATATAAACTAGTAATAGAAGTTTATAAAACTAAGGAATAATTATATACTATATATAGAGATAGGGGCCTGCCATTCTAATATAGCTTTTACCTTATTAAGATCTATTTACATATCCTTACTAGCTTCTATTATAAACCTAAGGTACTTTATACTTTTTACCTTAAACTTATATTTATTAATATCTAGCTATAATCCTACATCCCTTAGGTACTTAAGTACTTAGTAAATATATTATTAGTACTTAGCTAATAAGCTATTAGTAAAGATTAGCATATTATTAATATATATAGAGGTAAATTCATCTAGGAAGTCCTAAAGCATCTAGTTAATATACTATTAGAAGGTGCTAGGTGTATTTACTATACTAAAGAGAGTAACTAGCTATTTAAATAAGCTAAATTATATATAGAAGGCTGTTAACTATTTATCTCCTAGAGTAATATAGATCTTATAGAAAGTAGTAATAATATCTAGTTTAGTAAACTACTTAGCCTTTATAATATATTCCAGGGTCTTATTAATTAAGAGGAGTAGGTACTAATCCTTCTTTATAATAGTATTTAGGGTGTAATAGTTAATATAGAATCATAACCTACCTTCTAGCTTATAGGTAAAGAGCACTAGTACTATAGCTACAGAGCTACTAGCATAAATAAACCCCTTTTTTAGTAGCTTAGTTAATGTTTTTTATAGTACTAGGAGCTCTCTATAAGATATACTATATAATAGCCCTTATAGCAGCTCTATTAGCTTTCCTTTCTTATCCTTAATAAGCTCTATCTAATAATTAACTCTAGGGTAGTATAGTAGTAGCTTATTAGCCTACTTCCTATTAAATACTTCTAGGAACTTATGGTAATGTACTAGTAGCTTTATAGCTAGGTTAGTATGCTTCTTAACTTATAGTATCTTCTTAATATCCTTAATACTAGCTATAAAGATCTATATAGTCTTATCCTTTCTTTATTATTAGTAATAGACCATGAATCCTTAGGCACTAATCTACTTTACTACTAGCTTTAGCTTATTCTTAATACTCTTAATAGTAGAGCTGTCTATAAATCTTAGCTAGGGTTCCTCTACTTTAATAGTAGCCTTCTAGTCTGCTATCTATAGGGTCCCTAGTATTAGGTTAGTCCTATTACCTAGCTTTAGTGCTATATATGCATAGACTATATATTAGTAGTTACTACTAATATCTAGTAAGAAGTAAGTAATAATTAAAATAATACTCCTAGTTATACTAGCATAGTTATTAAGGTGGATTAGCTTAATCTTTATTTACTCTAGTTATAGCTCCTATATAAAGCATTTAGCCATGACTATATAAGATATATATCTAGTGTCTAGTAGAATTCTATAGTTATGTTCCTTATTAATTATTCCTAATATAATAAATTTAGGGGTGTTAAATCTAACAGTCTACTAAAATTATTTATAACTAGTAAGTATATCTTCCTTAGGGCATAGGTAATGCCAGCTCTTTAGCTATATTAACTATTTAACTAGCCTCTGTGAGAGTCTTTTTATAGGGGTGACTTATTTTCTAACTTATTTTCTTTATTATCTTTAAGCAGGGGTCTAATAGTTTAAGAAGCATATAGTGATTTTAGCTTCTTATTCTAAGGGGGAATAGCTCCCAGGTACTAGCATCCTTTAATTATATAATCTAATACTCTATAGTATAAGCATCTTCCCTTACTATAGTAATAAGATAGCTCTATTTTATTAACCTATTTAGCACAGCACTAATGGCAGGCCAGGGTTATAGAAGAGGGCTCCTAATCCATAGTATTATTAGAACTAGTTATAACTAAGGAAGGGCTTGCCAGGGGCATAGGGGTATATGTAGCATAGCTACAGCTAGTAGTCTATATATCTCTTCTATGCTAATTAGAATAGCCTAACCTTCTTATATATAGGGCTTCTACTTAGTTAGCTACTTATTATACTTAGTAATAGTAGTCTACAAAGGTCCCTTCCTTCTAAACACCTACTAATACTCCCTCTACTTTAAAGCTTAGGGCACTATCTAAATAGTTCTTCTTTACTTTATTAGACTAAGAGTAGCCCCTAGCTTCTATTAATAGTTAGTTAAGGTCTGCTAGTAGCTTATTAAATAGATAATTACTTTAATACAGGGTTTATAGTTCCTATAGGGCTTTCTTACTCTAGCCCTAGTTAAGGAATATAAGGTTAAGCTAGTTATATAGCCTATTCAGGGTCACCTATATTATATTTAGGTCATTCCTATACTAATCTATCTAAGGGGCTATAGCTACTATAGTATTACCCTTAAGTCTACTAAATACATACTATAAGCACCTATAGTAAGAGCTAATTATAACTTAATTAAGCAGTAATTTTACCTGCAGCTTAGAGCAAAAGGTCTAGTATATAGTCTTATTAGTACTATTATATATCTCTACATTAGGTAGAATAGGCTTCAGCCTCTTTACTAGGTCTTCTGTAGGGGTAGGTAAGGAAGGAGTTACCTAGGGAGTATATACTACTATAGTAGTAGTAGCTATTTATTACTCCTCTAGCTAAGCTATTTAATTAGTAATATTTTATAACTATTAGGCTATTTAGGCCATAAGGTTTACCTGCATATCACTCTATAGTGCTAGTTACTCTTTACTAGTCCCTTCTAGGGAGGTAGACATCTATAATAATATATTATTATAGCTTATTCTACCTATTCTAGTTATCTTACCTAATCTATCTAGTTCATCTAGTTTATCTAGTTCATCTGGTTCATCTGGTTTGTCTAGTTCATCTAGTTTGTCTGGTTCATCTAGTTCATCTGGTTTGTCTGGTTTATCTGGCTTATCTAGTTCATCTGGTTCATCTAGCTTGTTTAGTTTATCTAGTTCATCTAGTTTATCTAGTTCATTAATAAGAGTAATTTCTATTGTCACAGGCTAGAAGCCTTAGAAACCTATAACCTAGGTTTAGATAGTAAGAAATCACTAAGGAAGGAATCTAGCTAGGGCTGCAGTGGCCGAACATAAAGGGGTATATAGTTAGTATGTGGGTCACATAATCAGTAGCTAGTGTCTAGTTTAGATATGACTTCACAGGTGTCATGTGGCTGGCGGCCGGCCCTAATATTTCAGCCAGGGCCAAAGATCGTCGATGCCTCAGGCAGACAGCGAGTGCTTAGTAAGCTTGAGCACTCAGCGGGCCCTGCCCGCTACAATAGCTATAGGTAGCTTTAAATAGTAATATTTTAGTAGATATATAGGGTGTATAGTTATAGGTGAATTTAGCTATTAGTAATTATATTACCTAATTATCTTACTAATAATTAATAAATAGCTAGAGGTATATCTCTAATATCTAATTCTACTATTCTATTTAGCTATCTATTTATAGATAAAATATAGTACTTATTTATTTCTTAATTCTTAGGGTACTATAAAAATTAGTCTAGAATTAGCTTATAAATAATAAGTCTCTATTAGTTACTAAGCTCTTAGGTGCTCTGTGCTATAGGATGACTTTCTCTAGGAATATATTAGTAAGCTTATTAGTAGTAACTATCTTTTAGGTTAGGATATATTTAGCTATCTTAGTATATTAATCTACTACTACTAGCACTATATTATAAATATTATATTAGTATAATAATAGTAGTAGGGAAGTAATAAAGTCTATTAATAAATTACTCTATAGTTCTTTTAGTATAGATAGTAATATAAGCTTTCCTATAATAAGATACTAAGATATCTTAGTCTTCTAATATGCTATGTATATATAGATATACTCTTTAATATTATATCTTATTCTTTCCTAGTAAAATTTATGCTAGAGTAAGGCCATGGTCTTCTTAACCCCTAGATATCTAATATATAGATTATTATAGTGCACCTATAAAAGCTCTTACTTTACTATAATATTAGTAGATATATATATAGTATCTCTAAATTATAGGAGTCCCTTATTATTAATTTACTAGTCCTTCTCCTAAGTATAGTCTAGGGTCTCCCTTAGCTACTTAGAAACCTATTATATATAGGCATCCCTATAATATAGTTTCTAGATAATATTCTTTAGACTAGTTATTAATAAGTCCTAGATAACCTTAGTACTAGTAGCCTTTATTACTAGTAGTCTTAGGATTAGAAGTTCTAGATCTTCTAACCCTACTAGAATAGTATTAATGCTAGGGTTGCTAGTACTATTCTAGTTTATTTATAAGCCTAGCTTTAACTTCCTCTAAAGTATTAGTAGAAGGCTAGCTTAGGTCTCTTTATTCTTAGTAGGCTTATAGTCCTAATACCTTAATAGTATATCTATAGGGTTTAGCTACTTTAGTCTATATTTAATTATAAAATTATATACTATAAGTAGCTCAGCTTAGTAGGCCTACCTAGTATTTAAAGTCTTTATTATAAAGAAGTAGGTCAGGTTTATATAGTCTATCTAGACCTATATAGATTATTAACTATCCTCTAGGTAGTATCTCTAGTGCTTAAAGTACTCTATAATTATAAGTAACTCTTAGTTATAGACTTTATATCTTTATTTAGCTTTATTAAGCTTTTAGGAGTAAAATATAATAGGATGCTATTCTTAACTAGTTTATATCTCTAGTATATTATTATTAGGCTACAGGAGAATCCTAGTAATTATAAATCCTAATATATTAGTAACTAGTAGGATCTATCTCTCTAGGTTAAAATAGGTAAGAATTAGTAGGTCTATAAATATATTCTTTAGTTCTTTAAAAGCCCTCTAGGCCTTCTCTATCTAGATAAATAGCCTAGTCTTATAGCTATTCTTTATGCCTTTTAGGAGGTTTATTAATAGGATTATTATCACATGCCAAACCTTTAGTGAGCCACTGGCACAGGCTAGTGCCTTACTTAGATAATAGTTTCACTGAACACCATATACATGAAGTAGAATAGGGGCAAATAAACAGCTTAAGGGAAGGTAAGTAGTTTATTCTAATTATAGTAATATATATATTCTTCTTAGTAAATCTATATTCTCTAAAAATATATAATTATAGTAGCAACTCACAGCCTAGTTAATAATACTATACTAGCTAGGAATCTTACTAAGTAGTTAACCTCTAGCCTACTTATAGTTTAAACTACTTCTACTATAATTATTAGTTATAATTACTAGATAATATACTAATTAATAAAATAGTACTATAGGACCTAATAGGTTAATAGAGCCTTACCTAACTACTAACCTAGAGATAGCTTTAGGTAATATAACTCCTTTACTAATAGGGAGCCCCCTTAGTAATACTCCCTCTATAGCCTGAAGTACTAGTAAATTAGGTATTATAGACTAGAATATATTAAACTTAATATAAAGTAGTAATAGGAACCCTATATATAATTAAAATAATAGGAACCTGCTGCTGCCTAATATCTATAATCTACTAATAATAGTACTTAACTAGGCCTTACTTATATAACTTATATAAAGCTTATAAATTATATTAGTCTAATATAAAGAAGAATCTAAAGGGCTTAAACTTACTAACCTAGTTATCTAGGATAGTAAGAGAGCCTATACTAGTTTAAAACTAAAGATATTCCTATAAGATCTTACTAATTATTTTATAGTAAAACACTAGGTATTTAATAATAATATAAAGAAGATCCTATACACCACCTTATAGCTAGGTATAAAGGTTAAGAATACTTAGAGGGATAGATATCCTAAAGGTTATAAATCTAGCTATATAGAATTTAAGGTATTTCTATAGGACTATATTAAGCTATATAGGGATTACTAGTAAACTACTATCTACTAACTCCTATAGCTAGAATATAAGAAGTTAGTTTAAGCCTTCTTTATAGATATTTAAGAGCTATAGAATATTATTAACCCTTATCTAGATATAGAGTAGTTCTAGGTCTGAATTATAGTTAAAAAGATGAAAATAGACCTAAAGATAGAGGTCTAGTATATCCCTAGCTATAACTAATCTTTAGAGCACCTTAAATAGCTTGCTACTTAATAAGAAAAGATTTATTAATTAGAAAAGTATAATATAGCCTAGCTAACCACCTACTAAAAGGAGGGTAACTACTACCCTTAGTAAGGGAAGTTAAATAGACTAGTTAAGTAGAAGTATTAAGATAATAATTTAATAAGTTTAGTAAGCCTAACCTACTTAAATAAGTTATAGGGATAATAGAATAATTAATATACTAAGAAAAAGCTAGATATATACTATAGACTACCTAGCTAGAAAGAGCAGCTTCTAAAGGAGAGATACTATTTTATCTATAAGGAAAAGAGACACCTTATAGTAAAATACCTAAAAAAAAAGGACTAGGGGATAACACCTACCCCTAAGGAAGCCCCTATAATATAATAAGAACTTAAGCCCTAGGAGATTAATATCTTATAGCATGCTAAAGGACCACTAGTGCCTCCTATACTAGCTAATATTAAGGTAAAAATTAAGGGGATAGAGGTATCTACTAAGGTACTTATAGATTCTAGAGCTAGACCTGACTATACCTTATATTAATTTATAATATAGAATAGCTATTAATTTAACTAAGATATGATATTACCCCCTATAGAGCTTGCTAATAGAATAAAGGTAAAGATCTATAGTAAGCCTCTCCTAGAGGTAATAGTAATAAATTAAGAAGTAATAAGTTAAATATATTAGATTCCCTTTAAGGTAACTAATATTATAAGATATAATCTAGTGCTAGGATGCAGCTGGCTTTAATATATAGACCCTAATATTAACTAGAGGTTAAGCTACTAGTATTACTATAGTACCCTACTAGAGATTAATATATTAGAACCTAAGGAATTTATCTAAAAGTATAAGAATTAAGATACCTACCTCCTTATAATTAAGGAAGTTCATCCTAAGGTAATTAATCCTATAATACTACCTTAATATTAAGAATATATAAAGATATTTTTAGAGGAGGAGGCTAGTACTTTATTATTAGACTATACTACCTATACTATATAGCTTATTAATAAGAAAATACTACTATATAGACTACTATACCTAATATCCTAAATAGAGCTGGAGGCCCTGCATAAATATCTTAATAAAATACTAAAGAAAGGATAGATTTAGGAATCTTTAGGGCCTATAGTAGCCCTAATCCTCTTTATAAAGAAGTAGGATAGAGGCCTATATCTCTATATTAATTATTAGGGGCTGAATATAGTTATTATTAAGAATTAATATCTACTATCTTAAATTAATAAGCTTATAGATAGGATATTAGGTACTAAACTCTTTACTAAGCTAGATTTATAGGATATATATTATTATATTTATATCTAGTAAGGTAATGAGTAGAAGATGGCATTCTATATATAATATAGCTAGTTTAAATACTTAGTTATGCTATTTAGACTAACTAATACCCTAGTAACTTTCTAAGCCTATATTAATAAGATAATACATGGTATTCTAGATAAATTCTATATTATATACCTAAATAATATCTTTATCTACTTAGATACTAAGGAAGAGCATGAGTACTATATTAAGGAGGTGCTCTAGTATTTAGCTAATATAAACCTATATACTAAGCTATTAAAGTATAAGTTTTATAGAACTAAGGTTAAGTTCCTTAGCTTCTTAGTAGGTAAGAATAGTATCTATATAGACCTAACTTATCTAAGTACTATTAGGAAGTAGCTAGCACCTTACTTATTCTATAATATCTAGATATTCCTAGGTTTTACTAGATTCTTCTAAAGATTTATATATATATTTTCTTAAATTATAATCCTATTAATAAACCTTCTAAAAGGCATGAAGAATAGCTATAAGACTAGGCTATTTATCTAGATAGAGGAGGCCTAGAGGGCTTTTAAAGAACTAAAGAATATATTTATAGACCTACTAATTCTTGCCTATTTTAACCTAGAGAAATAGATCCTACTAGTTACTAATATATTAGGATTTATAATTACTAGGATTCTCCTGCAGCCTAATGGTGGTGCACTAGAGATATAAACTAGTTAAGGGTAGTATCCTATTATATTTCACTCCTAAAAGCTTAATAAAGCTAAATAAAGATATAAGGTCTATAACTAAGAGTTACTTATAATTATAAAGTACTTTAAGTACTAGAGATACTACCTAGAGGGTAGTTAACAACCTATATAGGTCTAGATAGACTATGTGAACCTAACCTACTTCTTTATAATAAAGACTTTAAATACTAGGCAGGCCTGCTGGGCTAAGCTACTTATAATATATAATTTTATAATTAAATATAGACTAGGGTAGCTAAACCCTATAGATATATTATTAAGGTGTTAGGACTATAAGCCTACTAAGAATAAAGAGACCTAAGCTAGCCTTCTACTAATACTTTAGAGAAAGTTAAAGCTAGGTTTATAGATAAACTAGAATAGTACTAGTAACCCTAGTATTAATACTATTCTAGTAAGGTTAGAAGGTCTAGAACTTCTGACCCTAAGACTACTAGTAATAGAGGCTACTAGTACTAAGGTCACCTAGAACTTACTAATAGCTAGTCTAAAGGATATTATCTAGAAACTATAGCATAGGGATGCCTATATATAGTAGGTTTCTAAGTAGCTAAGGGAGACCCTAGATCATACTTAGGAGAAGGACTAGTAAATTAATAATAAGGGACTCCTATAATTTAGGGATGCTATATATATGCCTGCTAGTGCTGTAGTAAAGTAAGAGCTTTTATAGGTATACTATAATAATCTATATATTAGATATCTAGGGGTTAAGAAGACCATGGCCTTGCTCTAGTATAAATTTTATTAGGAAAGAATAAGATATAATATTAAAGAGTATATCTATATATATATAGTATATTAGAAGACTAAGATATCTTAGTATCTTACTATAGGAAAGCTTACATTACTACCTATACTAAAAGAACTATAGAGTAATCTATTAATAAACTTCATTACTTCCCTACTACTATTATTATACTAATATAATATTTATGATATAGTGCTAGTAGTAGTAGATTAATATACTAAGATAGCTAAATATATCCTAACCTAAAAGATAGTTACTACTAATAAGCTTACTAATATATTCCTAGAGAAAGTTATCCTATAATATAGAGTACCTAAGAGCTTAGTAACTAATAGAGACTTACTATTTATAAGCTAATTCTAGACTAATTTTTATAATGCCCTAAGAATCAAGAAATAGATAAGTACTATATTTTATCTATAAATAGATAGCTAAATAGAATAGTAGAATCAGATATTAGAGGTATACCTCTAGCTATTTATTAATTATTAGTAAGATAATTAGGTAATATGGTTACTAATAGCTAAATTTACCTATAACTATGCACCCTATATATCTACTAAAATATTACTATTTAAAGCTACCTATAGCTATAATCTAGTATTACCCTAGCTTACTAATATTAATACTAATATAATAGTGGTAGTAGTTAAGGAATGCCTTATAATAATAAAGAAACTATATAAGTAACTAGAGAGATATCTAGCTATTACCTAGGAAATATAAGCTAAGTACTATAATAAAAAATATAAGGATATTTCCTTCTCTATTAGTGAAAAGGTTCTGCTCTCCCTAAAAAATCTAAAAATATAGTATCTATATAAGAAGCTTAATAATTAATATAAGGGACTATTTAAGATTATTACTATTATTAATAAGTAAGTATATACCCTGTGCCTTCCTAAAATATATAGCTAAATCTATCCTACCTTTTATATATTACTACTAAAGAGGTGGCACCCCTATAATATAACTAATATAGTAGAGGAACCCCAGCCCCTTAATATTAAGGGGGTAGAAGAATAGGAAGTTAAAGATATACTAGATAAATAAACTTAATATAAAAAGATATAGTTCCTAGTTAAATAGAAGGGATTCCTAGAATATAAGAACTTATAGGAACTAGAAGAGAACCTATAAAATACTATAGATATAATAAATATATATTACTAGTATATAGGATAGGCTGTAGAATAACCCTATTAAAGGAGGGGAAGGAGATAGTCTTTTTCTTAAAGAGTTTTTACTATCTACTATCTACTATCTATTATCTTAATAGCATAAACCTTCCTCTATTTTCCTATAAGATTTTAGAGGTTTAATAGGAATGTGTCTATAACTATAGTATACTAGGTAATAACTTAACTTATAAAAGTAATACTAGACTAGTAGTAGCTTTATTCTTAGCTAAGATATAGAAATATTAATTATCTATTATACCCTTATATACTACTACTTCTACCTCCTCCTCCTCTAGAGATGGGATAGGCAGCCCTACTATAGTATTAATAATGCTAAGAAGTTAAAAAATATTATAGTTAAGTAACTATAATAGGTAGGATACCTTCTTACTCTCTAGAAATCTAGTAATAATCTTTAGCTTCTTACTAAATAGTTAGATAGTTATCTTATTATAATTAGCTAGAGCTATTATAATAAAGGTAGCTACCTAGTATCTTAACTATAGGGGGATCTTTAGGTAGGGTTTACCTAGCTTCTAATACCTATAGTACTTCTAGAAGGAGGTATTATAGAGATACTTATACTTATCCCCCTTATATATTATATCTTTAAAGCACTATTAGCAGGGTAGGTCTAGTAGGGGCTTAGGGGCCTAGGTATAGGGTAGGAGTAATAGAAGGACCCCTAGGGGGGGCATAGTGCTGAGTAGTAAACCACCTAAAAGACTTACTAGTAGTAAGCTAGCTAGCAGTAGACTAGCAGGCATAGGAGATATAGTAGGTAGGCTCTTAATAGATAGAGTAATAGGTAAGGGGGTGGTAGTAGGACTTATAATAAATAGACTAATAGATAAATATAGACTCTAAGGTAAGGATATAGTACTAAGTAGTAGGCTTAGTAGCAACCCTAGAGAAAGAGAATTAGGAGGCTAGGAAATAATAGACTCCTTATCTAAGGATAAGGACTTAGAAGACTTAATAGTATAGAGGAGGTAATAGGTATTTAAAATAATAAGGGGGTTATCTAATAACTTACTAGATTAGTAACTATAATATAATACTAATAAGCTAGGAACCTAAAGAGAATACTTATAGAGATAGATAGAGTAGGGGAAGTATCTACCTATAGGTGCTTCTAGAAGGCAGAGGCTATCAGGGTTTAATAATATTTAATAGGTATTTTCTATAAGTCTTAGTAATATTAAGATATTATTCTTCTAGTAAGTCCTACTATAAAAAATAGTAAATAGTAGATAGTATAATTAAAAAATAGAACTTTCTAACTCTAAAAATCTATATATATAAGAGGGGGGAACTTAGTGATATTTAAGCCTATAGTAGAGTAATACTATAGATAAGTAATATCTCCTTACTACTATTAAGACTTAAAGGAATCTTATTATTAAGCCTAAGTTAATAAAACCTTAATAAGGGTAAGATATTAACTTAATAACCTTTAATAATATAATTAAGCTATTATAATAACTAATAGTAATCTAGCTAATTACTAGAGACTTATTAGACCTATATTATTAACCTTTAGTAAATTCTAATTAATAAATAATAAAATTAGTATTAGACTATATTCTATAAAGGGCTTTAATAAATATAAGAAATAGCTATAGAGAAAGTATTATAATTAATAGATACTTTAGGACTAGAGTAGTTTAGGATAAACCTTTCCTAAAGGAGGGAGTAAGTTATTATATACTAAATCTCTAGCAAGCCACTAGTATAGGCTAGTACCTTACTTAGATAATAGTTTTACTAAACACTACGCATATAAAGTAGAATAGGGGTGAATAAACAGCTTAAGGGAAGGTAAGTAGTTTATTCTAATTATAGTAATATATATATTCTCCTTAGTAAATCTATATTCTCTAAAAACATGTAATCATAGCAGTGACTTATAGCCTAGTTAATGATACCATACTGGCTAGGAATCTCACTAAGCAGTCAACCTCCAGCCTGCTTATAATTATAATTCAAGAAAATATATATATAAATCTTTAGAAGAATCTAGTAAAACCTAAGAATATCTAGATATTATAGAATAAGTAAGGTGCTAGCTACTTATTAATAGTACTTAGGTAAGTTAGGTTTATATAAATATTATTCTTACCTACTAAGAAGCTAAGAAACTTAACCTTAGTTCTATAAAACTTATACTTTAATAGCTTAATATATAGATTTATACTAACTAAATACTAGAGCACCTTCTTAATATAGTGCTTATACTCTTCCTTAGTATCTAAGTAGATAAGGATATTATCTAGGTATATAATATAGAATTTATCTAGAATACTATGTATTATCTTATTAATATAGGCTTAGAAAGTTACTAAGATATTAATTAGTCTAAATAGTATAACTAAGTATTTAAACTAGCTATATTATATATAGAATACTATCTTCTACTTATTACCTTACTAGATATAAATATAATAATATATATCCTATAAATCCAGCTTAGTAAAGAGTTTAGCACCTAATATCCTATCTATAAGCTTATTAATTTAGGGTAGTGGATATTAATTCTTAATAATAATTATATTTAGCCCCTAATAGTTAATATAAAGATATAGGCCTTTATTCTACTTCTTTATAAAGAGGATTAGGGCTGCTATAAGCCCTAAAGATTCCTAGATCTACCCTTTCTTTAGTATTTTATTAAGATATTTATGTAGGGCCTCTAGCTCTATTTAGGATATTAGGTATAGTAGTCTATATAATAGTATTTTCTTATTAATAAGCTATATAGTATAGGTAGTATAGTCTAATAATAAAGTACTAGCCTCCTCCTCTAAGAATATCTTTATATATTCTTAATATTAAGATAGTATTATAGGATTAATTACCTTAGGATAAACTTCCTTAATTATAAGGAGGTAGGTATCTTAATTCTTATACTTTTAGATAAATTCCTTAGGTTCTAGTATATTAATCTCTAGTAGGGTGCTATAGTAACACTAGTAGCTTAACCTCTAGTTAATATTAAGGTCTATATATTAAAGCCAGCTACATCCTAGTACTAGATTATATCTTATAATATTAGTTACCTTAAAGAGAATCTAATATATTTAACTTATTACTTCTTAATCTATTATTATTACCTCTAGGAGAGGCTTACTATAGATCTTTACCTTTATTCTATTAGTAAGCTCTATAGGGGGTAATATTATATCTTAGTTAAATTAATAGCTATTCTATATTATGAATTAATATAAGGTATAGTTAGGTCTAGCCCTAGAATCTATAAGTGCCTTAGTAGATACCTCTATCCCCTTAATTTTTATCTTAATATTAGCTAGTATAGAAGGCACTAGTAGTCCTTTAGTATACTATAAGATATTAATCTCCTAAGGCTTAAATTCCTATTATATTATAGGGGCTTTCTTAGGGGTAGGTATTATCTCCTAGTCCCTCTTTTTTAGGTATTTTACTATAAGATATCCCTTCTCCTTATAGATAAAATAGCATCCCTCTTTTAGAAGCTGCTCTTTCTAGCTAGGTAGTCTATAGTATATATCTAGCTTTTTCCTAGTATATTAATTATTCTATTATCCCTGTAACTTATTTAAGTAGATTAGGCTTACTAAGCTTATTAAGCTATTATCTTAGTACTTCTACTTAACTAGTCTATTTAACTTCCCTTACTAGGGGTAGTAGTTACCCTTCTTTTAGTAGGTGGTTAGCTAGGCTATATTATACTTTTCTAATTAATAAATCTTTTCTTATTAAGTAGTAAGCTATTTAAGGTGCTTTAAAGATTAGTTATAGCTAGGGGTATACTAGACCTCTATCTTTAGATCTATTTTTATCTTTTTAACTATAATTTAGACCCAGAACTACTCTATATCTAGGTAAGGATTAATAATATTCTATAGCTCTTAGATATCTATAAAGAAGGCTTAAACTAACTTCTTATATTCTAGCTATAGGAGTTAATAGATAGTAGTTTACTAGTAATCTCTATATAGCTTAATATAGTTCTATAGGAATACCTTAAATTCTATATAGCTAGATTTATAACCTTTAGGATATCTATTCCTCTAAGTATTCTTAACCTTTATACCTAGCTATAAGGTGGTGTATAGGATCTTCTTTATATTATTATTAAATACCTAGTATTTTACTATAAAATAATTAGTAAGGTCTTATAGGAATATCTTTAGTTTTAAACTAGTATAGGCTTCCTTACTATCCTAGATAACTAGATTAGTAAGTTTAAGCTCTTTAGGTTCTTCTTTATATTAGACTAATATAGTTTATAGACTTTATATAAGCTATATAAGTAAGGCCTAGTTAAGTACTATTATTAATAAATTATAGATATTAGATAGTAGTAGGTTCCTATTATTTTAATTATATATAGGGTTCCTATTACTACTTTATATTAAGTTTAATATATTCTAATCTATAATACCTAATTTACTAGTGCTTTAGGCTATAGAGGGAGTATTACTAAGGGGGCTTCTTATTAGTAAAGGAGTTATATTACCTAAAGCTACCTCTAGATTAGTAGTTAGGTAAGGCTCTATTAACCTATTAGGTCCTATAGTGCTGTTTTATTAATTAGCATACTATCTAGTAATTATAACTAATAACTATAGTAGAAGTAGTTTAAACTATAAGTAGGCTAGAGGTTAACTACTTAGTAAGATCCCTAGCTAGTATAGTATTATTAACTAGGCTATAGGTTACTACTATAATTATATATTCTTAGAGAGTATAGATTTACTAAGGAAAATATATATATTATTATAATTAGAATAAACTACTTACCTTCCCTTAAGCTATTTATTCACCCCTATTCTACTTTGTGTGCGCGGTGTTTAGTGAAACTATTATCTAAGCAAAGTGCTAGCCCGCGCTAGTGGCTCACCAGAGATTCAGCACGTGACAATTATATAAATAATAAAGAAGTATATAGTAAAGGAGAATAAAAAAGATTACTTATAAATAATAAATTTAATATTATTAGAGAGGGAGAAGAAGGAAAAGAAAATATTTATATATTTATAAAGCTAGAAGTACCTATAGCTACTATACTATACTAAGTAAGTAATAAGTAAAGCTATTTAAATATATTTACTATAGGTAAGATAATAAGATTAAATTACTATATAATAGTATTTACTAAAAATAAGTAATATACTAGTTAGTAATAATATTACTAATCTATATTAATAAAAGTAATAGAGTAATAATAATATCTACTATTTAACCTAACTAATAAGGAGGTATAGTTTATATAATAAAAAGAGATATTATAATTAACCTCTAGCTATAGGGATGCAGTATATAAAGAGGGGAGATAACTATTAGATATAGAAGACCTATATATAGTGAACTATAAGGGGTTATATAGGTAGTATATAACCTATAAAGATATTATCTCTACTAAGGTGTGAGAGATGCTTGTACCTTAGTAATTAGTCTAACTATAAAGGCATTACTACTACCATGCTATCTACCACTTAATAGAGAGTATTCTATAGGTGCTCTCACAGAAATAGGTTTAGTGGCAACCTTTCTGGGGAGTAATATCTCTATAAATTATAAAGAGAAAATACTATTCATCCACTAAGGCACATATACTAAAAACTACTAAAGAAGTTTAGTATATATGACCTTTATAAGCCTGTTTTAATCCCTGGGGAACCTGGGATTACTCCAAGATAATAGTAGAAAGACTCCAGCCTACCCTTTCACTCATCTAGTTTTCTTTGATATTCTTTTGAAGTGGAGAAGTGGAAAAGAATTCTGTTCTCATCACTTAAGTCTTAATGTGCATCATAGGTTCATCACATAGCCACACCATCCTGTCTACATCATGACCAAAGCTAATGATCAGAAAGTATCATACTGTCTGGTAGCTTCTGGCATTCGAGAATGCGACATTTCCCACGTTAAACAAGCACAATCCATACAAGTCTGGACCTGTCCACTTGGCTGTAGACTACGCTACTACTCCGAGAGGTCTACATTTGTCATTACATGTTGTCAGGAAGACTATTGCTTTATTAACATTACATCTGGATCTGATCAGTGAATAAACATATGCTCAGCCGGGACTCTATTGGACTGGTTGCCACCTCTTCACAGGCTTTTGTAGGTCAAGCTGATCAAGATTCTTAGTTCTCTCACATAATCACATTCCTTTGCGATCGCCAACAATTCACATATTTAGAGTGGATGGTACCATGTATCAAAGACAGTCATTGATAGTTGATCCTTCTAAGATACAATAGCCACGAAATCTCCACAAGACACCATCATGGAGTCCAACCTACACTCCCAACCTTTAACCTTGTCTGGTAAGGTTGCCATCATCACAGGAGGCTCGCGAGGTATTAGAGCCGCGATCGCCCTGGAGCTCACTAAACGGGGAGCAAAGGTGATGGCATCTTTTCTATCAACAATGGACAGGGTCTAACTTGACTTTAGGTAGCTATAACCTTCGTCTCCACCAGTAGTGAAACATCGGCAGACCAAGTGGTCTATACCATCGATAATCTCGGAAACGGAGCGTCGGTTATCAAAATCAAGGCGGATATGCGCAACATGGAATCACCAGAACAGATCATAAGTGAAACGACTGCCGTCTTTGGAGAGTCAATCGATATTCTGGTTAGCAATGCTGGCATGCGATTTGGCAAGCCACTTGGAAGTATTGGCGTCGAGGAGTACGCCGAAGTGTGGGACGTCAATGTTCACAGTGTCGTTTTTATGACCCAGGCTGTGCTTCCCTATTTGCGGGCTCCAGGCCGAATCATCAGTATTGGATCAGTAATAGGCCGTCTCGGTCGCCCCGGAGCCAGCATCTATTCAGCAACCAAGGTAGCATTAGCAGCTCTCTCCCGTGGCTGGGCGTCAGAGCTTGGTTCTGCGGAGCACACGGTCAATGTGGTGGCTCCAGCCCTCACTAGGACAGACATGATGGCTCATGTTATGACCTCCACAGAATCAGAGCAAGTCCTCCAAATGCAAAAGATGATGACGCCTATTGAGCATAGACTTGGAGAAGCTGAGGACATTGCTCTTGTTGTGGCGATGGTGGCTGAGCCGTCAAGCAGATGGATCACGAGCCAGACTATCCAGGCTGGTGGAGGAATATACATGTCCCAAACTACGTTGACCATTCTTTAGAAGGGTTCCTTGCCACTGAGGACGACATGAGCTGTGGGCATGTGGACGTTCTTTGCGTCTTGTTGGCTGAACGGTGGAAAATGTGGGTGGCTCGTCGATATAAGTTTACCAATGATGGGGAAGCCAATGTAACCCTTTCCAACCTTGGGGAGGTCGGTTTGAGGACAGCGTGCAGCAATACAGACAAGGTAGTGGGATGCCACCCTTTGAGGCAAGCTAGAACAATGCTATCTTTTACTCTGTAGATGGTTCCTACTCTCCAGTTGGTCTCTACTCTCTTGTTGGTCCCTACTCTCTAGTCAATTTCTGCACTGTAGCCCTGTTCTATAGTTCCTCACTACCTACAACTCTATTGACAATAGTCCAGGCATGTGACGTCTTCACTGAGTACACTGACCTCATCCGTTATTGATTTCCTCAAGCGGGGGCTCCTATTAATCAAACCGTTCTGGGAGGACATTTTCGAAAGGGGGAACTATAATGGCTCGGCGGGAGAATTGAATCCTTATACTAATTGGCTACTTATCCTGAGCGCCTCTTGTATTCTTGGCGTTGCAGTGATTTACAAAAATTTCCTCAGGATCAAGGGTTTTAATACTATGTTACTATTCGCTTTTTGAATCAACATATTCCATCTGTACCCAACACCAGCATTTCTGAAGGATTGAGCGTGAAAATGGCGGTCTGGTGCAGGAACATGTAGGGAAACGTCTACATACATTTAAAGGGCTGCTGAAAAGAAGGGTATTTGGTGCATCGCTACCGCTTGCGTGTAGATGGAGCTACAGGCAATAGGTACATCAATATTACGAATTCGCAAATGCTGAAGTGCAATGATCAGGCTTTTGTAGTTATGGGACGCAGAATATCCGGAGGTCGCAATGAACGGCTTGCAAATCTATTGGTGCAAGTGCTCTGGTAAACATTTGGTTGATTATAATATCCCTCCGATTATAATATCCCTCCGAAGGAGTGGGGAACACCTTTTCCTTATATTACAACTCGACTACGACCTTTGGCTGCAACAAATTTCACACGGCTAAACCTACATACGCCCCGACCAGACTTGTGACTAAAGATAAAATGTCCGAACTTATCCAGGCCACCGAGATGAGCCCCGGCGGCTCAGGGTCCGAAAAGAAACAGGGCCATGGAGACATTCGCAGCGTTCTCATATCTGCTTCGATCATTCTTTGTCAGCTAGTGCAGGTGATTTCACGCACTTTTATATGTGCCCTTGGAGTTTATCACTGATACCAGATAGATGATCCCGTACGGAGCTGGCATCAATGCATGCTTTGACATTGCAAAGGATATTGGTGCGACGCCACACCAAGCAACATGGATTGTGGCATCCTACCCGTAAGTTCTGCATTCACTTCTTAATACATTTATCTGATTGGGTTTTATTTGGATATAGATTAACGCAAGGCGCATTCATTCTCATGGGTGGTCGTGTCGGTGCCATTTACGGACACAAGAATACCGTCGTCGCCGCCGGTGGATGGTGGGTGATATTCCACCTCATATCCGGATTCATGAGAAACATAATCTCACTTTCCGTAATGCGAGCCCTAAGCGGCATCGGCGGTGCATTCATGGTACCGAATGCTATCGCCCTGCTGACGATCACCTTCCCTCCTGGAAGGATGCGGAATATCTCAGTTGGATTGTTTGGAGCGATGGCTCCCATAGGAGCTGCAGGAGGAAGTGTAATTCCGGGCTTCTTTGGGCAGCTGACGCATTGGAAGTGGTTGTTTTTCTTTTTGTGGGTGGCATCGGTCTATCTTACGAATGTGGCTGCTGACATGCAATTAGGGCTATTCTGGGAACCCTGGTGTTCGCGTTATTCGCTTTCATTGTCCCCGGCGAACCAGAGCCCTTTGACAAAGGAGGGCGCATCGACTATATCGGGGCCTACTTCGGAGTTGCCGGCCTCATCCTATTCAACTTCGTTTGGAAGTGAGCAACTCACACCCATTCATTCACACCCAGTTTAACCCGCGGCTAACAGAGCCACAGTCAAGCACCTATCGTAGGCTGGGACGAACCCTATGAATACATCATCTTAATAATTGCCCTCCTACATATCGCCGCATTCGCAATCTGGGAATCCAAATTCGCAAAAGACCCCATTCTACCCTTTAACATCTGGCGCGCACCTTCCTTTGGCCTCATGACGCTATCCACTTTCCTAGCTTTCATGAGTGTCGGAATTGTACTGTGGTACATGAGCACATGGAACTTGATGATCAGAGACTACACTCTCTTCCTCAACGGCGCAAGCTACGCAACACTCGCCGTCTGCGGCGCCGGGGCAGCGATCATAAGCGCAAAACTAGTCCGGCACTTACCCGCGCAGTATATCCTTGCAATCGGATCGCTGTCCTCGTGTGTAGCGCACATCCTAATCGCGACGATGCCCGCGCGGCAAAGCTACTGGGCGCAGGTATTCCCCGCGATGATTTTCACGGCCTTCGGGCCGGATTTCCTCTTCACGGCGGCGCAAATTATCGCGAGTAATACGGTCAAAAGACAACAGCAAGGGGTTGCTGGATCGCTGATTGGGACGCTGTTGTCGTATGGGCTGAGTACGGGGTTGGGGTTTGCGGGGACGGTGGAGGCGTATACGAATGGGCATGGGCAGGATCTTGTGAGCGGGTATCGACATGGCTTGTATCTTGGGATAGGCCTCGCCGGGTGTGCGGGGCTCCTGGCGCTTTTGTTTGTGAGGATTCCGAGGGAGAGGAAGGAGGGGTGGGGAGAGGAGGATGACGAGGATGGGGGTCATGTTTTATCTGCGGTTTAAGTTGTGTCGTATGTAGATTGACTTCAACAAATTCATGGACGGGAATATCATAGTATTTCCTGTTGACCCACTAGCTAAAGAGCACGCTTCGGAGATATAACATGTCCAACCTTTATTTAAGATAATCATTTGAAATTTTATAGTTAAAATTCACTGAATGATAGTGGTTAAACTCAAACCAGATCAAACTGAATCTAACCATGGTTAGTTAGTATGGGCCTAAATAGGCCTATCTAGGCCTAGATAGGCCTAGTGGTGGGTTTTTATGGTTAAACTCGAAAAATCAGAACGGATCAGGTTTGGTTCTGATTTCTAAAATTTGAACTCGGAATCGCAGCGGTTTGGTTCCAACCATAGTTGGAATTTGGACTCGCCCGAACTCGGACTGAATGCAACTCTACTATAGATTTAACTTACTAAATTAAGAAGATTTTATAGAGTTTTTATTTATTTAATTATAAATAGTTAGTTAGTTAGCTAGATCACCAGAAATCAGACCTTCTTTTGATCCTAATTTCCTAAATCATACTGTTTACTAGCGTTCACCATAGATTCGCTATTATCGGGGATTGGTTGACACCTCCTGTGCAATCCCATGTTACATTATAGTGATTTATACGCGATTAAACCACTCTTTAATCACTTTAGGGTCTTCGCATTCAGCACGTCGATAATCATATCATTAAGAAAGCAGGATTTCACTTCAGGATGGCATTTAATAAAGTTAGTAACCCAGTTTGTTCTAATAAATTGAATAGGTGCAGTGCTGTGGGTAGGAAGAAGAAGATTAGTCATTTCATGTATCTGATGGCATGGGAGGCGCTCCATGTTAATCTAGTGATAAAATCCATTATACAAGCAATTCCTCTTCATTTTAAGTTAATTCATGATTGTTGGTTGTGATAGATGCGACCGTGTAATTAATTATGAAGAGTTGCACAAGGTATATTAAAAACTTCTGCAGCTTTATGGGTACTGTGAATTTCTTACTTTTCTAAAGCAGAGATAGCAAGTAGGATCCTTTTTTCTTGCTCAGCTGAATTTCTTGAATTTTGATATGCTTTTAGAGGTATGGTTAGTGATTGAAAAAGTGAAGTTTTTGATTACAGTCAGAATGCGTGAGGTGTCTAACCTATTTATGTGTCTGACTCACTAGTGCAATATGGTTTAGTTGACTACTCCAAATTAACTGATTAGTCATACAAGAATTTGTCATACAGCACGACAAAGCAGACACACCTAACAATCCCAAGAGTAGAGTGCTTGTAGCTCCTTCTTGCCTCTGCTACTTACTTCGCAGTGCCAGTAATCCAAGATGGAAAACAACGTCTCCAGCAGCAGCAGCCAAAAGCGGGGCCGTCCTCGAAAAACAGCAGCCGATGAGGGTGAGCCAGTTCAGGTAAGCTAACCCAAACTATCTTCTCCATCTCTGCCCCTGTCAAAATATGCTCTAGGTGACCTGACATGAGGTGCCAGGGCCGACGGGCAAGAATGCGCCGGGCACAGGAGGCGTTCCGTAATCGCCAAAAGGCCGCCCACGACGCCGAAAGGGACCTGTTGACCAAACAGGAAGCAGCAATCGGGTTGATGACTTCTGCATTCGTGGATTTTGTTGACTTCCTCGTGTGCTCACGACCTTACCGGATGGATCGGAATCTGATGTGCAAGTTGCACGAGACCATTCGGCGATTTATGGATGCAAATGATCATGAACAGTGTGCAGATGGGCGAGCCTCGACAATCATACACTCGGAAACAACGACTGACCGGCAAACCCTTCAAGCCAGTGGACATGAAGACTATATGAGCGGTACAAATATGCTGTCGTTTTCGACTCTTCCTGGTGAACCCAACACACTTGATTATACATTGGGCAACGGCTGGCCAGACCACCACCCCGTGTCCTATACCATGCTCGACGAGCGTTTAAAGCCTTGTGTGCATGATGCTTCGCCGTTTGTTCGTAAATTGATATATCGCACTGTCAACTTTGGCTTTCAATTGTTAAATGGCGGTGCCGAGTTTCCACTGGAACTCACAAAGCGAGTCTTCCAATTTTCATTACTGTTCCACAGTCGCCAGGAGCTTTTGTTCAACCTTCGATGGTTCCTTGGACCGGGGAGCGAGGAGCTCGTTCGACTGGCCTTTGTACCATTTGAGGGTTCCCCGACACTAGCTACGGAGGATTCGGTCAACACTACCTCTCTTCTACCAGCTGTTGATGCATACGCGGTGAATGCGACGAGGATAAATGGTTTCGACAATGCCACCGCAGCCCCGTTTGTAAATGCTCAAGAAGTTGAACTGTATTTACACGAGAAGGGCGCGCGTTTCCTGGACGGCGACACGATCGAAGTTCCTCTTCCCGGCAACCCTCCCACAACCGACGAAATCCTGCAACCGAGCACCCTCACGTATCACGGTCAGACGGAACAAATATGCGCCTATGAAAATTTGAAATACCGTCTTCGTACTTCGTTGCTGATTGAAAA
Organism: Aspergillus oerlinghausenensis; assembly: GCA_014250555.1. NCBI lineage: Eukaryota > Fungi > Ascomycota > Eurotiomycetes > Eurotiales > Aspergillaceae > Aspergillus > Aspergillus oerlinghausenensis. The sequence continues at coordinate 49,630 of JAAKEQ010000053.1, forward strand.
CCTGATTTATATATCGGTCTGTCTATCAAAAGGTCCTGCATATCGTCGACACGATCTCGATCATGCTATATTTTTATCAGCCATGGGCATGGTTTCCAAAACCCCTGGCCCTACAGAAGATGAAACGATACCCTGGGCAGGAGTGCTATAGAATGGATCATCTGGGTCACAAAGGCAACGGAGATGGGCATGTAATTATTGATATAGCCGCGTTTCTCAGGCGTGATAACCTCCTTTTGTCGGGAAGCGAAGGTTCACAGTCAGCTTCTTCGAGTTTATGAATAAGGCGCGGTCCAGCCTTGATAGGATGCGCGGAGGAACCATCGCTATTTCATGTGGAATAACCCTGAGCATCTTATAACGTAATTCCCGGGTCAGCCGCCACCCCCCATTCAAATTCGACGCGGTCAACTTATTCGAATTCGAAGCTATCCAAGTCAACCAAAACAGAATATTATTTGATTAGATCTAGCTAGGATTACGTGTAGGGCATTTAAATATAGTATGCCCTATAATGAAGCAATTTGAACACCTTGGTGGTGCGTGTTTTGGTGGTTCAAAGGGTAAAGGTGTAGAATCAATGGATAGAGTTGCATAACTAAACTACAGTTCTACATCAAAAGTTTCTGTAGCCCCTACCAAAATCAAAAAATATATTTTTCTCTCTAAAGATTAATTCTTTGACTATAGCATTAATACCTTTATAAAATTATATATAAAACTATAATTCTATAGAAAAATAACTATAGATTTTAAGAAATATAATATTTAAATCTAATATTTAGTATACTACCCTTTAGCCTTAATAACTACCTTTATATGCTGTAGTATAGATTTAATTAACTTATTAAAATACTCCTAGCCTAACACCTCCTATATATACTTAATAAGATTATTAAAATAATCTTTTATCTTATCTTTAGTTCCCTAATATTCCTTAATATTTAGATCTAGTTAATAGATTATCTCCTTAAGCTTAGCCTAGGTATATTTAATTAGGTTTAAATTAGGTAAGTATAGTAGTTAGTTAATTATAGATATATTATTATTTTTAAACTATTTCTTAACCTTTTAAGCTATATAAATAGGGGTATTATCTTATATAAAGATTAGCTTAAGAAAATAAATTATAAAGATATTCTTCTCTAAAATCTTAAGATAGAAGGCTATAGAGTATTTATTTTAAGAAGAATTATTATCTTTAGTTATTTAATTAATATTAGAATAATTACTACCTTAGATTATAGTCTAAATTATAATAGAGATATCCTTATCCTTTTTATATATAATAATATACTTCTTTTTCTACTTCTCCCTAAGCTAATCTAATTATTAGACTTATTTTAAAGTCTTCTTATAGCTAAGTTTAATAGAATATTTATTACTTTAGATAATCTTATAGAACTCCTCTATACCCTAATTCTCTTATATCTTAGTTTATTATAGATATAGTTTAGCTACTTTCTTAGTAATATAAGATTATTTCTTTACTTACTAGTATCTATAGCCTAATTTCTAAATATATTATAGGATAGTATTATTTAATATATTTACTCTAGTCTTAGTATAGATATCTTTATAAGATATAAATAGATTAGTTTAAATTATATATAGAATTAATTACTTATCTCTACTAGATAGTAGCCTAGGCTAGCTAGTATATATAAGGCTTACCTCTTACTAATAAAGGGGGTGCTTCTAGAGGGTATACTAAATAGTTAATTATAGAATCTTAAGGGCCTTACTAATTTAATAAATTCTAAGCCCCCCTATACTTAGGTCTTTAATAATTCTATAGTAATAGGGACTTAGCTTATCTCTATACCCCTAATTAGGGTTAATTTCTTTTAAAGGTGTATGTTACATGGTTCTATAGTAGTAAAAAATCTAGTGTTGAAAAATACATATATAGGAGATGTGTTATGCTACAGAAACTTATAGGGCCAACTGTACTAAAATTATGGTGGACTATTTGTATAAAAGGAACTTTTTATGGTGGACTGAATGTACAAAACTAGCCAAAACTTTTTTTTACTATTATCTGCCTGTATTACCTATAGCCATAAATTCCATGAATATACTCTATTTAAGTAAAGTACTTTTAGATCCTTAAACAACACTATTATATTTTCTAGTTTCAAATCTAGGCAGCTCCCAGGACTCAGTATTACTAACTAAAAAAATAAGACCATAGACTTACCTGTGTGAACTATCCTGCATTTTTTATGAAAATAATCAAGCCCTATGAGAAGAGCATAATATATGTTTTGATGAGGGGTAGTGGCATATCTTTCCATCATCAAAGCACTGTTAATGCATTAATAGTGGCTTCCTCATCGGTGGGTACACAGTAACACAAGGCATGAATAAGAACCTGCTGGACCCCTAACCTTAAATAAGTCAAGTAATGTTCGGATAAGTGAGGGGCCATGATGTGATGGATCTGCTGTGGCTATTAAGCTAATAAGTGTAATAATAAGGTTATTAGTATACACGTAATATTCTCGTTCCACTTCGGTGATGAATAATCTGTCGATGGCTTTCCCCAGACCCCAGTTGGTTGAGAGAACGTGTTCGCAACGCCGGGGAAAGCCTCTTCTGCTTCTATACGCTCCAACGGCGCGTAGGTAGCCACCAATTTCTGCATTTCTACAAGTCGATACCACAGAAAATTAACTAGACACAGCGCTGACTTTCGCACCTTGGTGGAAACTCAAGGATGACCAAGGATTAAGCGCCCCCTTGAATCACGGACTGTTTCAGCCTAGAGGTGAGCCTCGAGTGTTGCCGTAAAGAGCGCAAATGATACTCTGTCGTTGGGAGCTCAAACGGCAACCAAAAGTGATACATAGACCGAGGATTTCTATACAGTGTAGCGGTACTCCAGACGTAAGATGAGGCGAGTGCATGCATAGCAATCAGTATGCGGAGCATACTTAGCTAATATCGAGCTAGAGAATGCGACTAAGCCCTCAGTCCTTCTATGCATTGCGCGTAGAATACATAGCATGCGCAAAGCCCAGCCACTTCTCAACTTGAAGGCTTGAAAGGACCTCCGCCAATCCACCATCACTGGGTCTTTCTTGCGCCCAGGGCATTCAGTTCCTGTTCGATGCCAGTCCAGGCACTCGTCCTCACGGTGCAAGATAGCCACCAGTTCCCACTTGCATCCTTGCCAATGATGGGCCCCACGTTTCGCAAAGAAAGACCACCCGAATGATGGGTAGGGATCACGCACGATGGCCTGCCCAGCGGATGCACACGGTCATGGAGCGGAATGCCCGGTGCAAGAACCGCAGACGAGAAGTCCACTTCAAAGAACCGACCTCGGTGCCAGTTACTACAGCAGACAAGAAGGGAGGTAGGTTCGCCGAACACCGGCGGATGTTTCTCAGATGCGGATTTGTCAAAAGCAAAGAACGCTTCGATCTGGGGTAGAGTGCGTTGCTGGACGAGCGAGCGGCGGATGTGGGAGGCCATGAAGCTGACTGGTTCGCGAAGAATCTGCTGGGTGCGAAGAAAGGTGATGGCTGGAAGGGCAGCGTTCGTGATAAAGGCTGTGTTTGTGGATGATGATTCCTGGAGGGCGGTCGAACGGATGTCGAACACGTTCAAGAGGGACACCAAGCGGTGGGGGGAGGGATTTAGTGCCTTAATCAAGGCCTTGAGCCACCATGCTAAAAGTACGTCACTTTCACTAAGGAAGGGAGCAGGCCCTTCCTTGTTTTGCTGGGCTAGCTCGTGCAATGCCTGCTCCCGCATCTCGTCGACATATCCTCCTGGGATGCAGATTACACGTTCATTGTGGCCACGGTGCCAGACGAGCTCGAAGAGGTAGCTGGCGATGAAACCTAAGAGGCGGACCCCGGTTAGCAGAAAGGAGCTGTTCACGTAGGTTTTGGCCGGGGTTCTGTCGGTAAAGCGCGCCGCCGGATCTTCGCCGACCTGCTGAAAGGTTGGGACCTGGTCTTCTCGTCCATTCATGACAGCAGTCCACGCCTTGAGAAAGCTTGAAAGGCCCATAGCATCCATGAGAGTGTGCATGAAAGTTACGGTCAGCAAGGTCGCATCGCCGAACGACACCACATCAATGACGAGTTGCGGTCGATCTGAATATAGCCAGTCCTCGATCCTCGTGGGGCAATCCGCAGACAGACATACAGATGCGAGATCTGCGGGGTCGCCAAGCAGTGATGGCTGGCCAGTTGCTTGGGGGAAACTAGCAGCTAAAGGATGCTTGTTGATGCCCATAGGGTGCTTAACGACGGTGTAGTTAAAGCCAGGCCGGTCTGCATCATACTGCGCTGGTATGTGGTATTCTAGTTTTCCATCATCCTAACGTATGTGAGTTGCGAGCGAACATAGTATGTGAGTGATTTCAATACACACCTTCTTGCGAAGTCGCGCTCCTAGTGTCCGCCAGCCATCCAACTCCAAGAGACGCTCCAACGATTGGCGTAGGACCTCTGGGTCAAGGACGTCGTCAAATCGGTAAGTAACATGCAGGCAACAAGCGCGCATGCGATGTTGGTCATCCCATGCTGGGATCGGTAGTACTGTGTCTGTGGGATTCCTAGGCGGCGGCAGCGGGGCTTTTTTCCCGAAAAAGCCCATTTTTGCACGAATTAGACAAGAGCTTTCCTGTACAACGTTGTCCCTTAATCGGTGTAGGTGACAGATGAATCAATGATGATATCTATACTGTGAAAACCTCGCCAAAACCCGGCCGTGAGCTCAAAGTCGGGCTCAAAACCCGAGCCCGCAAAACCCGAGGATGGGGCATTTACTGCGGCGGACTACCCTCTTTTTCTGGCTTAGCTGGTAAACAACATGTATACTAAGATATCAATAATGAACACTTGGAGAGATATTGAATGCTGATGACCCTGGCATGTGATCACGACCTGCAGGGCTTGAGGCGCCGGCTAGAAGAATAAACTCAGCAACCAGAGAAAAAGCTATTCTCAACCCCACCCGCTCTGGATAGCATCACTACTCTTCAGGCTGCAGTACCATTCTTCATCATCGTCGAGTCCGGTGCCTCCTTTTTCAAGTTCTACAAGGAGATCTAGCGAAGACACCTATTCCTTTGGTTGTGGGTTCTTACTATCGGATGGGCATCTGTCCATCTGTCCTTCGCAACACTCTTGATAAGGGATTTAGATATGCTCCAAGTAGAGAACACTCACAGTCCCAATGTGGTATGGAGGTGGTCCTTCCAGGTGGTAAATTATTGCGGACTGTGATAGATAATGCGACTTTGGACTCTGCAAAGGGTACGTTGAGAGAACTGGTCATAGATACCTGATCTTGTGTCTTGACTCTGGACAGAAGCCGCCAGTAAGACAACACTCAGGGATCAGGGATGTTCCCAGCTCTCTGGAGATAATTTAACACCGCGACCTCGTTTGGAATAACCTTTTAGAGCCCATTGGCTGTCTCTGGTGATCTAAAAAACCCGTTCCACTCCATCATCAAAGGTGATGAAAATGACATAGCTTAAACTACTGCTCCTTAGACACTGAGATTCATTATATAAATATCCTTGGAGGGGTTTTGTGGAGTGTGATCTGTGGCCGTAAGATCACAGAATCATCTAATATCAAGAAACGATGACTAGAGTCTAGCTTTTATGCTAGACGCTGTTATAAGTTTCTATACTCAGTGGACGATATCACTCATTGTTGGAAGAAGCAAAAGGAAGGCGCATATTATATTTGGTATTCAGGTAAATTGGCTTTGTGTATTGCATCCTCATAGGGGTCTGATTCTTAGGGCTTAAAATTAATTCTGAATATCAGAGTGCAAGTCTTCTGACTTTTAAAGTACCAAATACTCAGTTTGTGCAGGAATGAGGCATCTATTCCTGTTCCGAAGGTTGGCGTGCGACTAGTCCTTTCCGTGAAGCATTAGGGATACAACGGCACCCACTCGGCACGCTACTAGCTGAACCTGGATTCATTCTTCAAAGACAGCAACTCATATAGGACTGCTTAACCCCACAGTGAGACATAAGGGTCCATCCTTTACAGACATGTGCATCGACACAAAACGCAAAAGATACAATGTCAGGATTGACTTCAAAGAGTCCGATACAAATGACCAGGATCAAACATAGACAGAAGAAGAACCACAAGAGTGGCAATAATAGCCAGGGGCAGTCTGAGAGCCACCAGACCCAGTTGATACATGACTTCCATGTTCCATTGAGCACGAAAGATCTCAATGAAATCCAACCATCGAGGTGTTCCAATCAGCCATGGCAACATTTCGAACTTCAATGCTTCTGAAGCTTATTGGCTCAGGGAATCAATCAACTCAGTGTTCTGTACGCACTTGATTTTACATGTCCAAAAGAGAGGATGAAGTAAGTAAGGAAAGTGCAAGCTTTGGGTTTCCAACTTCGATGAAGCGGCGATTATGTTCTCGTACAGTGTGCTTCTCGAATGGAGGTAGCAGAAAGAGGCGAGCGACAGAATCTCATCAATGGATCACAGAGTTTAGTCTTTGAACGTTACTGGGCAAGGTAGCATGGCAGACTTGTTTTACTTAATGCCTGATACCGATATCGCCGAGTGCTTATGAGTGGAAGAAGCATCGAACAATTAGCTAGGATGTCACTGCCATGGTAGTGCCAATACCGCTAGGCATGTACTCCTTAGTCTACGGATTCCTTGTCCATAGTCATAGTGGTATAATACTTTAACCAACGAACCCTATCACTATTTTCTCTGGCTGTGATCCCCGGTACTTTTGCAAAAGTTCTTCCACCTTGACCGGCTTGACTTTGCACACCTCATTCAACACCCCCCGACACCACTAAACTGTCTCTCGCGCTGGCCATGGCTATCTGGCAGTCCCTTGGCTTGATGTAATCGTTGTCTGGAAGCTGCTCTAATCTTTCTTCTAGCTGCTGCATCATTACCCACTGAACTTAACATTCTTGCTGGTATGCTCCTCGCAAAGTTAAACTAATTAATCAAAGCTGAGGGTATTACTCGACATACCCATCTCCATTCCTCCCTATTTCGTCTCCGACGTAGCGGCCAGGAAGTTGTCCATGTCCTGAATATTTCTTAACATGAGGGCCGGTGATGATCCATCTTATCTCGTGGGAATAGCCATATATGCTAGCTTAGCATCTAGGTGTATGAGGAACACTCCCTTGTTAAACCTAGCATGTGCTCCCTTCTCTTTCTCACCTCCGACCCTGATCCCCAAAAAATTCATGGGCATACCGCATGGGAAAACTGTTCTTGCTGACCGAAGTGTAAACATTGACTATAACCCCAATTCATTATTCAATATTCAACCATGAACAGGCTATCTGAGGCATACAATCAATCAGCACAATCAGCTTCAATCATTATCCTGCTAGGGTCAACCTGTCTCCAAATAATACTCTGTCTGCATCAACCTAAACCCCTAAGTCCGATGACCCAAAATCCGTCTCGGTATATAGCGCGGCTGAGCCCCCGTCATCCACATCATCACCAAGAATACCGCCAAGCTATCGCTCACCCCACAGAGTACGCAATGCACATCTTCATAACCGGCGCAACAGGCTTCATCGGCCGCGTCGTCACCGAACTCGCTATCCAACAAGGCCACACCGTTCACGGCCTCTCCCGCAGCCCCCAACGCGACGAGATTCTCAGCTCCCTCGGCGCCATCCCCATCCGCGGCGACCTGGCCACACACAACATTCTTCGCGAACAATCCGCAAAAGCAGACGCCACCTTCCACCTCGCCTTCGACCACGACTTCAGCAAATCCTACGACCAAATCATCAAGCTCGACACTGAGGCCGTCGACGCCCTCGCTGCCCCGCTAGTCGGAACCTCCAAACCCCTCATCGTCGCGAGTGGGATACTCACCGTGCGCCCAGACCAAGGTGACTGCGTCGTTAACGAATCAGCGCCCTATGCCGAAAACACTGGGGTCAGGCGGCATGTGTGCGAGAAGCATACACTGTCGTGGGCGGAGAGGGGCGTGCGGGTTAATGTTGTCCGCTTGCCGCCGTATGTGTACGGCCGGGCGAACGAGACGGGGTTCGCGGCAAGAATGGTCAATATGGCTGTTGATAATGGAGTGAGCGGGTATATTGCGTCTGTAAAAGATGGGTGCGTGACCAGTGTGTATGTGGACGATGCAGCGGCGTTGTTCCTGCTGCTGGCATCGGATAAGACGGTTAAAGCCGGAGAAATATTTCATGGGACGGGCGACTGGGATACGACGTATGGGATGCTGGCCGGAGCTATTGGGAGGGCGGTTGGGGTCCCGGTCAGGGAATTTGAGAGGGAGGAGGCGGAGGAGAGGTGGGGGGTCTTCCTGTCAAGGTTCTTTGGGCTGATGATTCGGGCTTCGAATGGGAAGGCTGTCGAGAAGTTGGGGTGGAAGCCGTCGGGGCCGAGTTTGGTGGAGGAGTTGGAAACGGGGAGTTATCGGCAGGTAGTGGAGAGGTTTAAGCAGATGAAGGACTAGCAATTTGATATCTAATGACTCGATTAGAAAGCACATGCGACGATTCCGAGAATCTGAATCACTTGCAAAGCCCTAATGTCTATATCTTTCAAGGCTGCAAACCACAGATCCCCAGCTTTAAAGCAATTCCAATTGCGAAAGGATTGCCTATCTCACGTCCTTTCTCCAAGGGGTATACGAGGAGAGATACCTGCTTAACAAGTTGTCTCCTGTTATGAAGCAGCTGTGCTAATTGTGCGATCTGTCCATGCATAGGTGTAACCCTGAACCGCTGCCAGGGTCTGCGTGCCCGGAATGAGCCAATCCTCGTCAGCTTTACACGAGGACGGAAAAACAGTGGGCATCTGCTTCATGCACTTCGCCCTAGGACCAGCTGGGGCTCCTCTTCATTTCCGCAAGCAGATTGTTTGACGCGGATATCATGCTCGTAATGCACCTTGGCTGGTGCTTGAGGTCGATGGACATCATGCGCATGGGCTAACTCAAAGAAGGGGATAGTCGACGACGAGTCAAGTTTCCAAAGGAACAGCAGTTAAGTACTAATCTACGCCACTTTTGTGCGCCTTTGATTCCTTGGATGAAAGCTTTGCCCAGGGTCGTCTTCCCCAGAGGTGCGCGAACAAACAAGCTTGATCGAGGGCTTTAGCACAGATCACAAAAGTCATGCAAGGCGCTGCGGAACACCAAAGTGAACAATCGAGGGAAAGGAAGATGCAAAATATTCGGATTTTTCAAATTTGGGCGTTTGACTTTGAATGATGCCAGAAGCTTCCAAGTCCTTGAATGATACCTCATCGGGCGATCTCAAAACTGGTCACTACATCTGTAAATGAATATAGAAGCAGCTACAACCTAGTAACCAACATACCGTACTTTCGGAGCAGATCAACATCTCCATGTGACGAGGTTCTCTTGCATCCTCATCGGAAAAGCCACCGTCGAGAGCTCGCAGCAAAAACTGGAGCAGAAGTTGCCCTGAAGGGATGAAACAAGCACGTTTAGGATTCATATGTATTCTATAATGTAGGCTTCCCTTTGTAAGCTATATATATTAGCTGATGGTTATAAGACCATATTACCCACAACCTAATTCAATAGCATTATTCTCACTAAGGAAAAAGGCATGAATACTACTTAAGCGCCAGGAATAAGAAGGCAGTATTACTACAGAACTATATGTAGTTTTCTAATCATTAGTTAGACTGTTAAAGAGATAGTCTTCTAGTTTATCTTATTAACCATGCACTCCTGTGACGAAGGAGATCTCCAGGCTAGACGACAAACACTTACAACAGGACAGCCAACTTCTTGTGAGCTACTAGAGGGATCTCTTATCTAAGGCCAAAACCTGCTAAAAGAACTAGAAATAGGAGAAGCTTGTGACAGCTTCTCCATAACATTTCCGACTATTGTCGCACCGCTTGAGGAAGTGGGCGTTGCTCTCAAATTGCGGATGCCGTGGCAGTCCATAGTAGGCGTGGTTTGTAGTACTGCCCCAAGTCAAGCCCTTTCTAGATACAAGGTGGTGAGTTGCGGTTTATTTCCAACAGCGACTATGAGTATTGGTATCTGAGCCACTGGCCCTTTTATTCTGAGCTGTCTCACTACACTGTCATACAGATTTGTGTACTAAGAGATACCAGACTGAATTACACACAAACAGGGCCTTTGCTCTGCTGAAAATGGTTCGAAGACAAATCCAACATGAGGCCATTAGGTTGGCAAAGTATTGCTGACGGAATCAACATGATGAGATGATAGTGTGCTTGAGTGCTTGCTATTTAAGAAAGGTCATCAACAACAGCGCTCTGTCCAAGCCTGATTAAACACGTCTGAATATGCTAACACTGCACCAGCCGCTGCTGGCTTACTCAAATCTACTCCGTCGCTGTCCATTCAACTCCACCTGGACCGAAGCAAAGCGTCGATAAACCTGCGGAATAAAGTACGCGGTGATGTCCAGCTCCTCCTTCTTGACTGCAACCGAGTAGAAGGCCTGGGCACCCACGCGCGTCTCCAGCTCCTCAGCCGGCACGATGTCCCGGAGGACGTTCAGGTACGCCCTCGGATTGTGGTGTCCCTGGCCGTGACGCTCCAGGAAGCCAATCACTGTCTCCGCTGCAGCCAGATCACTCTTAGCATGCTTGCGCACATTAATGAAGGCTTTGACATCAGGAAGTGCAAGACGCGGCTGGATATCGTAATAGAAGCCTACACCGTGGTGGCCCGATGGGCCCTCCTGCCCCTGGTCTGTTGGCACCTGCTCTGACGTGGGGAAATCAGATGGCAGTCCGTTCAGCTCATACCACAGCTCCCGCAGCTTGTCGAGGACCTCCGTCGACAAGGGCCGGCGGCCTCCGATGGTCATGACGGTTGCAATGTGATCGAAGGAAGTGTTGTTCGTCGCGACGTAGAATTTCACCCGCGAGTCTTGTACCTTGCAGCAGTCAATGCCGGTTGTTCCGCGAGGACTAAGCTGGCGCCCGTCGGGGTGGTTGGTCAGGAAGTCTTTCACTAGATTCAGACTGTCAAGGCACACGTCTTCGCCATACGCCTCACGCATCGCTTTTGGAATGATGGTACTGAGGAGCTGGCTGATCTGTTCGGGAATTCGGGGATACAGGTACATCTTGATCTCGATGGCGTCCGAGTCGGGCGAAAGCTCCACGCCAGTCAGCACCGACGGACCGGCGTACTTCTCCCGGTCGACCTTGTCGGAAAACCGTGACACGAGATGGGGTTCAAACGTCCAGAAGAGCGACAGATCAAGATTCGGCAGGGTGGTGGTGAGGTCTTGCAGAAACGCCCTAGTCGCGACGTCATTATTCGGGTCGGCTGCAGTCCCCGTCAGAGGGCCCAGAGGCTCGATGTAGTTGCGGATATAGGGCTTTCTGTCCGCCGTGCCAAAACGCCAGCTGTAGCTGATGGGAGCACCGTCTCCCGCACTTGCAGCCACTCGGCTCCTGTACCACGGCTCGGGCGACTGGGGCTGAGGACCGAAGGTTGGGACTACCTTGAAACGATGGAAGAGTAGGCATTCCACCTGGCGATGCTCGGGATAGCCCGCCTCGAGCATCATACGGGCAAGGTGTCGGCCCGTCAGTTTCCACCAGAACTGCTCGTCAGCAGTGCCCACAGGGAGGGAACGGCAAAGGGCATCGAAAATGGGCAGTGGCTCGGCGTTACCCGGGGATGTGCCACGGCTTTTGCCATTTAGCTGAAGAGGAGACATGCTGGGTAACTCTGCGGGGATGGCGAATTCAGCCTGGAATGATCGCTTGAAGAGCTCTAGGTCTCCAAATAAACTCTGTTGCGAGATGTCGTATCTGTGGGCCTGCAGGGTTTGCGTTTGATCCTTCGCAGGGTTATATTATTCCTGATCAGTGTCGGATTTTGCAAAAGAGCGCCGTGTCCGAATACTGTTCGGCCTTTGCGGTTTCATCGTGGCCAATACGAGGCGGATTCTAGAAATCAGGCAAAAGCGTTCGTTGCGCGTTTTACAATCCCTCGGATTTTGCATATCTCGGATTTTAACCGAGTCGACTCCAGCACGAGTGGGATGATGCCTATTTGCAGATCAGTTATTATTGTGCATCAAGGGCCGTAAATCCGCCCATGTCTGGCTTCCAATTCCTGCAGGAGGGCATTGATCGGCACGCAACTTCAACCTCTTTCGAAAACACAATCATGGCGACACCTCGTGGACAGACAGTATGGTTTGGGAATGAATTCCCCAACGATGACCTGAAGGACTTGTTCCGGCGATTGCACCAACACAGCAAGGACCGGCGGTTCAGGCTGCTGTCGGTCTTTCTCGATGAATCCACGGCGATTCTCAAAGAAGAGGTGGCCAACTTGCCTCAACAGCTTCAGGAGCTGGTGCCTCATTTCGACACGGCCTGCACGCTCCCCGAAGTCGACTTTCGCCAGGGGCCTCTGGGGGCTGCTATGGAGAGCGCGTTACTCACGATACTCGAACTGGGCATGCTAATTGGGTATTTCTTTCTTTTCCTCCTCCTGTGACTCTTGGACTGTATTGACCTAATGAACTGTCTAGGAACTACGAGGCTGACGATATTGAATGGGACCTCGATCCATCCCACACCATTCTCGCAGGCTTGAGCATCGGCATCATCGCCGGCGCGGCCGTGGCTCTATCCAGCAGCCTGGCAGATGTAGCCAAGGTCGGCGCCGAAAGTGTTCGCGTCTCCTTCCGCCTGGGGGTGTACGTCGCCGACATCTCGACGAAGCTCGAAGCGCCCCAGTCAGATGGAACACTTCAGAGTTGGGCACACGTCGTCACGGGAATGTCGCACGAAGCAGTTCAAGAAGAGCTTTCTCAGTTCAATGCAGTCACGCAGAACCCGGAAATCACAAAGGTCTTTGTCAGTGCTGCAGACAAGACGTCCGTAAGTGTGACTGGGCCACCATCACGCATCAAAGCCGCCTTTCAACACTCGCCCAGCTTGCGATACTCCAAGTCGTTACCGCTGCCTGTGTACGATGGTCTCTGCCACGCGCCGCATCTATACAGTCAGGACGATATTGAGATCGTTATAAACAGTGCCAAGTCTGTGATCCCAACTTCCCGGCCGGTGCGACTTCCCTTGATCTCCTCCCAGACTGGCAAACCATTCGAGGCCAAGACAGCCGGTGAGCTCTTCCTGGAGATCGGCACCGAGCTGCTGACCGGCACAATCTACCTGGACAATGTTACGGGCGGTATCCTTGAGCACGTCAAGCTTAAGGAACCGACAGGGAACTATCAAATTATCTCCTTCCGCATGTCACAGGTCCTGAATGGAATTCTGACAGCCATCGAGACCGACTTCCCTGCACTGGGGCGGGCCAGGCGCGATTTGGTGTCCTGGGTTCATGGAGACTATGGTGCCCGCCGCCCCTCTTCCTACGCGGCCTCAAAGCTCGCCATCGTTGGTATGGCTTGTCGGCTACCTGGAGGCGCCAATAACCCCGAGCTGTTTTGGCAGTTGCTTGAGCAGGGACGCGACACCCTCACTACAGTGCCGCCGGACCGATTTGACCTGAACACACACTATGACCCTACAGGAAAGACGGAGAATGCGACGCAGACTCCGTTTGGAAATTTCATTGATCGGCCAGGCTACTTTGATGCCGGGTTCTTCAATATGTCCCCGCGGGAGGTAAACTCATCTACCAGCCCCGGCTTCCTCCTGCAACGATACTAACAACGAACTAGGCCGAGCAAACGGACCCCATGCACCGGCTGGCCCTTGTCACAGCATATGAGGCCATGGAAATGGCAGGCCTCGTCCCCGGCCGCACCCCGTCCACCCGGCCAAACCGCATCGGCACATTCTACGGACAAGCGAGCGACGACTGGCGGGAACTGAACGCCTCCCAGAACATCAGCACGTATGCGGTGCCTGGTGGCGAGCGCGCCTTTGCCAATGGGCGAATCAACTACTTCTTCAAGTTTTCCGGGCCTTCCTACAACATCGACACCGCCTGTTCGAGTGGCCTGGCGGCAGTGCAGGCGGCCTGCTCGGCACTGTGGGCCGGCGAGGCCGATACGGTCATTGCTGGGGGGCTGAACATTATCACCGACCCGGACAACTACGCCGGTCTTGGGAACGGCCATTTCCTCTCGAAGACGGGACAATGCAAGGTTTGGGATAAGGACGCCGACGGATATTGTCGCGCAGATGGAATCGGGTCGGTCGTTATCAAGCGGCTGGAAGATGCCGAGGCGGACAATGACAACATCCTGGCTGTGATTCTGGGTGCTCGCACGAACCATTCCGCTGAGGCTGTCTCAATCACACACCCTCATGCGGGAGCGCAAAAGAACAATTACCGCCAGGTGCTACACCAAGCTGGCGTCAACCCCCTCGATGTGAGCTATGTCGAGCTTCACGGCACTGGCACCCAAGCTGGTGATGCGGTGGAGTCCGAATCGGTGTCCGATGTCTTTGCGCCCTCTATGCCTCGCCGTCGACCCGATCAGCGCCTGTATCTGGGCGCAGTGAAGAGTAACATCGGGCATGGTGAGGCAGCGGCCGGCATCGCTTCCCTGCTCAAGGCGCTCCTGGTGTTCCAAAAGAACATGATTCCCAAGCACATCGGCATCAAAACCGAGATCAACCCTATCATCCCCAAGGACCTCGATCGACGCCACGTGGGTTTGGCCATGGCGAACACCCCCTGGCCACGGCCTGCCGGGAAAAAGCGTCTTGCGGTCGTCAACTCGTTTGGAGCGCACGGCGGCAACACCACCGTGCTCCTGGAAGACGCCCCGGAGAGAGTGACGGTTTCGACTCAGGACGACCGCACGACTCATCCAGTAGTCATCTCCGCAAAGAGCAAGAAGTCCCTACAGGCGAATATCGAGAAACTGCTGTCGTGGCTGGATCAGAACCCCGACGCGGCCCTTGCGGACCTTTCGTACACCCTCTGCGCGCGGCGGATGCACCACAGCATGCGGTTTGGGGCCGCAGCCTCCGACATGGCGGCTCTACAGAAGAATCTCCGATCCTGGGTGGACAATCCCAAGGCGTCTGCCGAGCTGCGGGCCATCCCGAACGACACGCCGTCCGTGGTCCTGACCTTCACTGGTCAGGGCGCCTACTACAGCGGCATGGGCCGGGAGCTCTTCGCCGAGTTCTCCTATTTCCGTACGCAAGTGCTCCAGCTTGACCAGATTGCACAGCGGCTGGGATTCCCGTCCGTTGTCCCCGTCATCGACGGTAGCATTGACGATGGGCCCGCGTCGCCCGTTCTTACACAGCTTAGTGTTGTGGTGCTGGAAATTGCCTTGGCACGCTTCTGGTCGCACCTAGGCATTCGCATCAGCGCTGTCGTTGGGCACAGTCTTGGTGAATACGCTGCATTCGCGGTTGCCGGCGTCATCTCCGCTGCGGACGCTCTTTACCTCGTTGGACGGCGCGCGCAGCTAACCGAGGAACGATGCACTCAGGGCAGCCACTCGATGCTGTCCGTTCGCGCGTCCGAGGATGATATTGAAGAGCTTATTGCAGGCAGCCCCGACACTGCCGAAATAGCCTACGAAGTCTGCTGTCGCAACACTCCACAGGATACCGTCATCGGCGGCACTCAAGAGTCTATCGATAAAATCCGCCAGGCCCTTGAGACAAACAGTATCAAATGCACGCAGCTGGATGTGCCATTCGCTTTCCACACCGCGCAAATGGACCCCATCTTGGACTCGCTGGAGACGTTGGCGACGCCGATCGCGTTCAAGGCTCCCAGCATCCCCGTGCTGTCCCCCTTGCTCGGAAGCGTTGTGTTCGACCGCAAGTCCATCCACGCACAGTACCTGCGCCGCGCCACCCGCGAGGCGGTGGATTTCGTCGCGGCCATTGAAGCCGCTCAGGACTTCGGCCTGGTAGACGCCAAGACGATCTGGATCGATGTCGGGCCGCACCCCATTTGCGCTGGCCTTGTGCGTGGCATAGACAGCTCCGCATCCGTGATCTCCTCATGCCGGCGCAACGAGGACAACTTGGCGACCATGTCCAAGAGCCTGGTTACCCTCCACCTGGCGGGGCTCACGCCCTGCTGGGCGGAATACTTCCGGCCCCGCGAGCGGGAGTACTCGCTGCTGAAACTGCCCACCTACAGCTGGAATGAGACCGACTACTGGATTCCGTACATTGGAACATGGACGTTGGACAAGGCACTGCTCAAGTACGGGGAAAAGAAAGCCCCTCGGTCTCTGTCCATGTCGCGCCCTTCCGCGCTTCGCACCTCGTTGGTTCACCAGATCACCGCTGAGACGGTCGACGCGACAACGGCCACCCTCCATGTCCTCTCTGACATGCAGCATCCTGATTTCCTGGAGGCTCTACATGGTCATAGGATGAATAACTGCGGCGTTGCAACTTCGGTATGTCATTTATTCTAAACCCTTCGTATTTTCCGTCGGTATATGTGCCTGCAAGCAATCTTGTGGCTAACTTCTGTACAGTCTATCTGGTCTGACATGGCCTTCACCGTCGGTGAATACCTCTACCGCCGACTCGTTCCTCAGGTCAAAGACGTGCACATGAACCTTTCGGACTTTGAAGTGCTGCATGCCCAGGTCGCCCTCGAGAAGAAAGGGAGCGTCCAGCCGCTTGTGCTCAAGGCACACCTGGACCTGTCCACTAGCTCCATGTCACTTGCCTGGTTCAACGCGAGCGCCGAGACGGGCGAGTGCGCTGCTGAATCCTTCGCTACAGGCGTGGTCCGATTCGAGGACCCAGCCGCGTGGACCAGGGAATGGGACCGGCTCTCGCATCTGGTACTAGGCCGCATTGAGGCGCTAGAACAGCGGGCCGCAGCAGGCAAGGCGAGCAAGCTCTCCAAGCCGCTGGCCTATGCGCTCTTCAAGAACGTCGTCGACTACGCGGACCGGTATCGGGGGATGGATCAGGTGGTGCTGCACGAGCACGAGGCCGTCGCGGAGGTGACACTCGTCGCAGAGCGGCATGGCACCTGGCACACGCCACCACACTGGATTGACAGCGTCTCGCACCTGGCCGGCCTCGTCATGAACGGCAGCGATGCGTCCAATACCAGGGAATACTTCTACGTCACGCCCGGATGCTCCAGCTTCCGTCTGCTGAACCCCCTAAAGCCCGGCGGCAAATATCGCAGCTACGTGCGCATGTTCCCACTGCCGGAGGAGGCGAACATGTACGCGGGTGACGTTTACATTCTGCAGGGCGAGCAGATTGTGGGCATGGTTGGCCAGATTCGATTCCGTCGCGTGCCGCGACTTCTCATGGACAGGTTCTTCTCGCCCGCTGCGGCTTCCCATACGGAAAAGCAGCTGCAGGAGACCGCTCCCAGTGCTACATGCGTGAAGAAGAGCACTCCTCCTGCTGCTGAGCCCCCCGTCTCAGTCCCCGTGCTTCCCAGCAACCCAGTCGCAACCCCACTCCCCGCCGCCAGCAAGAGCCAAGTCTCCACGCCCCCGCTCACCCCTCCTTCCCAGGAAGAGTCCCCCGGCGAATCCGCCGTCATCACGCCGGCCACGTCGGACCGGGGCGATGCAGTAGACGCGAGCGTGGTGGGCCAGTGCCTGCAGGTGATGGCTCGTGAGACGGGGCTAGAAGTCGACGCTTTGACCCCGGACGCAAGCTTCGTGCAGCTAGGTATCGACTCGCTCATGTCGCTTGTGTTATCAGAGAAGTTCCGTGCCGAACTAGGAATTGAGATTAAGAGCTCGCTGTTCCTGGAGTGTCCGACTATCGGGGAAATGACGGCATGGTTGGAAGAATATTGTTAATTGATCCTCCTTTGCCTATACATAACTATCTGAATTTGTCTTAGTCATTTGTCAATCAATCTACAGCTAACATCTACTCAATTCCTCTAATCCCTGAAAATAATAAAGTATCTATAAATCATATGGATATCTACAGACGTCTTGTCAGCCATATCCTACCACTATTGAATCTGGCGATTATCAGAAATTAGTATCTGACTGAATTCTGGCTAGGCCAATCAGATTGCTTAATTCTACCATGGATTTAACCTACTAATTTAAGAAGATTTTATAGATTTTTTTAGTTAATTATAAATAGTTAGTTAGCTAGATTACCAGAAATCAGACCTTCTTTTCATCCTAAATCATACCATTTACTAGCGTTCACCATAGATTCGCTATTATCGGGGATCGGTTGACACGTCTACATTCTCCATGAGATACACCTGGAATGTCCCAGCCTTCAGTGGGCTTTCTATAGAACTTCTCACCGGTTTACAAGCTTGATCATATATTTGAGTGTAAAATGGGCAAGCCCCAAGGTCGATATACGAATTTGGATTATCAACCCAATAAGGATTATTCTATATAATTCTGTTTATGTAGCTAGCAAAGCCTATCTCGCCCATACCTTCCAGAATCATCATCCCTGACCCACCCTCATGCCAAATTTAGCTGTTCTTCGTGCCTTGTCCGATGCGCATATTAAAAGCAATAGTTATAGAGTAGAGTCCCTTGCATACTTCTATCCCCTAAAATCCGGTGCCAAAACCCGGAGTCTCCATGCAAAATCCGCCCTTTGCTTCGGGTTTTACTCACAGTCTTGCAGCTCGTTTTTCCCTGCGGCGATACATTGGCCTAAGACCAGAAGATGCAAGCAACTAATAGGCCCGGATCGTTTTCAATTTGCCTACCAACATCACTGGGTAAACGACAATGGCACCCCCACTCCCAATCCTCATCATCGGAGCCGGTATCTCAGGCCTCACAACCGCCCGCCTGCTAACAAATAGCGGCATCCCGAACATCGTCTTCGAAGCATCCAGCCCAGATCGTAGACAAGGCTTCGCCATCAGCCTGCGCGAATGGGGCTACGCGACACTGCTGTCCGCTCTCGGGGACCTGCCGCTACGAAGCTTGACGCGCAGCGTTGCACCGGACAGGGAAATCGGCGGCTCCGGCTGGATCGACCAGGCTGTATGGGATAACGGGACCGCAAAGAAACTATTTGTGCCCGACGCAAACTCGTCGACAAAGGAGCAGATTGTCCGTGCGAACCGGAATGCGTTGCGCAGGTGGATTGCGGACTGTGGGGAGGAGGAGCTGGATGTGCGGTACGGACATCGGCTGAAGAGGGTGGAGGGAAGCTTGGGGGATGTGCGGGTCGAGTTTGAGAATGGGGCGTTCTATCGGGGGCTGATGGTGGTTGCTGCGGACGGGGTGAACTCGACCGGTAGGAACTGCTCCGCCAGCATTGTAGGACTAAACTGACAATAGGTCTATAGTTCGATCGCAGGTCCTCGCGGATGTTCAACCCGAGACTGTCCCTGCGGTGCTCTATCATGGCGAGTTCCAGCTGCCCAGGGCCGACTTCGACCGGCTATTCCGGCCACACACTGGAGCGTCCAACCTCCTCGCGGGTGTTGGCGATGGCTTCAACACGCCGTTCGCCGTCTGCAACATGACCAAGACGCATGTCCACATGGACTGGTCGTACTCCCGGCCGGCCAGGGGCAGCGGAGAGGACGACCCGCTGTACCGGCCCAATCTCGCCTCCGAGGAAGCGAAGCGGATCCCCCCAGCGCTGGTGGAGGAGCTTGCGTCGCGCGATCTGGCCGAGCCGTGGAGTCTGTTTCTCAATGGTGAGGCTATCCAACATCACCGGGTGTTTCACTGGGCCGTCCGGTGCGTCTCTGTGACGCAAGAGGACATGCAGCGTGCCGTAGGGCGGGGCGTCGCCTTTGTCGGCGACTCGTGGCATGCGATGCCCATATTTGGCGGGGAGGGAGGGAACCATGCACTGGCGGATGGTGTCGAGCTGGCTGCTGCTGTTGCGGCCGGTGTGGCGGGCGATTTAGGCGTGGCGATTGGGAATTACTATGACCGAGCATGGAAAAGATCACAGGACGCGGTACGACGGTCCAAACAGCGGTTCTACGCGCTGCATCGGCCGATGGCTGAGTGGCGGGAGCTTTCGCAGAAGAAGCCAGTGTGATTTTGAACGGTTTGCACTACTGGATAAGAATGTCATGGTTACACTGATGTCGAGGCCACCTAACCACTCTCTGGAAGCAGGCGGGACACTGTCTTGCCCTCGGTCTGCATTCGGCTAATAAATATTTAGCGAAATGCCAGGAGTAGTGAGGAACCTAGTAAGACTTTACGAGCACCTGGCCCGGGTCTCAAAGCGCCATCGAACTAGGGCTGGTTGGGGATACAATTGGTTGCTCCATATCGTTGTATAATAGATTACTGACTGTGGAATCCCAGTCCTACGACACCATGATCTCGACCATCATACTCATTGCAGACTCGAACGTAGTAATAGAAATCGCTTTGGCCATACTCGGTAGTTCTTTTGGAACGGAGCTGTAACCTGGCCCTGAAACCTAGTACCTGTGAGTCCACGTCTAATATTTATAGAGACAGACCCTGGACCAGTACTTGAGACATGACTGGATACCCCTTTCTTGACACCTATGGCTCCCGATTCCCAGAATAGCGACATTTGCCGAGCGTGCGGATCATGCCATAGGCGGCTAGACTGGTTACCAGGAGTAATCCAAGTGGCCACTGCAATCGTATGATGAACACGAGGACCCCGCAGCCAACTATTCAGAGAATACTAGCCTCAAGGGGATATTGCAGTACGAGGTTAGAACTGTTTTAATATCGAGAATTGACATGATTAGTGAGGCAGAGAGGTACTCCACCCCTTTGCAGCGAGCCTTGACACTTAGGGCTGGGGAAATGTGGAGCCGATGCTGAGAATGAGAGCACTGGCTACCTTTGTGATAATTATGCATGGATTGCAATTGGAGGTAATGAAGATCAAAAGACCTTGTATCCGTGTCGATGAGCAACAGACAAGAAAACCGCAGCAAAGGGTTGACTAGGACGGGACGAGACACAGAAGAAGCCCGTGGCTGGGTAGAGGATCTAACGAAAATCGTCTTCGAACATCGATAAGGTTACGGAAAGTAAGGCCGAACTGAACATAGGCATAACGTATCGCTTCTTTCTCACTGGACGCTACCCCAGTCCACGTTTCGTATTGGGCAAATGAGGAAATCTGGCCACGTATATGCGAGCAGAAAGCCCTCCAATCAGCAGAGGACTTGATATGTGTCAGACTTTAGTTTGAGATAAGAATCTGCGCAGCTTGATCACGACATCATCACATGGGCTTGTTCCCGAAAAGTTGTTTCTCGAGGCTGATATCAGGTCGCTTATTTCAAGCTCCACAACGCTGGCATGCTTGCATGGTCCTCCAGTACCGATTAATATCTGCTCTGCTCTACCTTATTGTGCTCTTAGTATACGGAGTAGTGAGGCTATGAGCATTCCGATGTGTCGACTCTCCTACAACAGAATCCTGCCATGCATCATCCCGGCCTATTTCATCCTTTGTACGCCCACCTTTCACGCAACAGAAACCAACCTGCCTCTGCCTGCAACTATGTAATATTCTATCGTAGTCGCTCGGTCATCGTTGTCCGATCCACCGACAGAAGATGTAGGAGTCACCTCTTACATGGAAATAAGCGCTATGCCCACTCCAGTTATTTTAAGAGAAGATACCAGGCAACATCCTTCTAGGGGTCATATATTCGGGCACTTGCAGGGGTTGCGTTACATTGCCAATGGTTTCATCCTCGTGTTCACCTCTTGGTTTCCTCGTGTTTTCCTCGTGTCCTGAGATCTAGACCTTATGCAAGTCGGATATAGATATCGCCACCCTAGCTTGTTCCGAAAATAAGAAATCCATGAAGCTTTTTTTTTGCTTGTCTGGTCAGATGAAGCATATATAGACATGAACTCAAGCCCAGCCACCGGACCACCATCTGTTATTATCAAGATGGAGAAAAGTAATCGGCGGAAACGCCCCTCAACTCCCCATCTCAGCTGCGAGCTCTGCCGCGAGCGTAAGATCAAGTGCGACAAGGTTGATCCCTGCACCAACTGCGTCTCGGCAGGCGTGGTCTGTGTCCCTGTCCATCGGCCACGCCTGCCACGAGGTGTCCATGCACGACGAGCTCGCCCAATGTCCCCAGCATTCGTGCCCGCACGCGCGCCTACCCCTGTTGCGGGTCCGGTACCTTCAGAGGAAAAGCAGACAGATCCTTCCTCCGGCGCCGTGAGGGCAGTTGACGACGACCTGAGGAAACGCGTCCACCGGCTTGAGGCGGTAGTCAACAGCATGCGTGCGGCCATGCAGGACCCATCTCCGGCGACTGTTGGCCAGGTTAGTTGCGCATACCGGTGTATAGTCGGGCGTGCTGACGAGGAGAAGTCTGTTTTCAACAATTCATATCCGGCGCCAACAAGCTCATTGGCATGCAGCTCGTCCATTCCAGTTGATGTCCAGGAGCAACCACACTTTGATTGGCACCCTGATTGTTTCTGGACTAGTTTGGGGGGAGAGGTAGGCAATGTCGCATGAGCCAATCTAGACTGGCGCTGGGATGCTAACTGTTTCCCATGGGTGGTGGATCAGATAGAAGACCTTGGTGGCGACGTAGGATCGAGTTCAGAGACCAAATCAGATAACCATAGCCCGCCAGCACCTAACATGTCGAAAATGGGCGACGGCGGGCTCCGTTTCCTTGGCCTGAGTGGAAATAATCCGACTCTTACCTGGACTCCAGTCCTCGAAGACAAAGAAATGACACGGCAGTTATGCCAGATCTACCTCCAACAAGTCGACCCCATCATTAAAATCCTGCACCGCCCAACAGTGGAGAAGTGGATGTTACACGGGGAGCGGTACCTCGATTATCCCGAGAGGCACGTTGCCGTTGATGCGTTGCGGTCTGCCATTTGCTACGCTGCTGCCGCGAGTTTGACCGACGATCAATGTGCAACCATATTTCAAAGGAACAGGTCCAACGGCATTGTGGAGGATTCTCGAAGAGCGTGTGAGGCCGCACTGGAGAGAAGTGGGTTGCTGGTCTCTCCCAGTATCACTGGCCTGCAAGCATTTGTGCTTTACCTCGTAAGTACCGGCTTCTGAGCAAGGCTCAAGGCCAAGAGCAGCACCTTTTTTTTTTACTGATTCTGTGGAATAGATTGCCAGAAGGTCCGAAGACCGTAGTCAAGCCGCATGGACGCTGACGGCGGTGGCCGTGCGGCTGGCAAAGGCACTCGGCCTCCACCGGGAGCGAGATGAGACATTCTTCAGCCAACAGATGCGCAGGCGGTTGTGGCTCACCATCTCACTGATGGACCTGCAGGCCTCCTTCAGCCAGGCCTCTGAACCGCTCATCAACACTGAAGAGGCCACCGCCACATTCTGTTTGCCCCAGCACATCAACGACTCGGATTTGGATCCAACCATGACCCACGAAATCCCGGACAGGGAGGGGCTGTGCGATACCACGTTCGCGCTGGTCACATACCACATCCAGCTAGCAGGGCGGGCCCTGAATTTTGGCACCGCGGCATCACCCCAGCACAAGGCGTCTCAACAGCAACACGCGCAGCGCTTTGAGCAGAATGCGCTCCGCCTGTTGCACTTTTGCGACCCCGAATCCTCGCCGTACGCGTGGTTCACCTGGCACGGCACGCAATGCCTTGTCTCTGGCGCTCGGCTGTCCGCTCTACGGCCGCTCCAGCTCCCGCAACCTAGTCACGGCTGTAGCCAGCCGCCGCCCTCGCCGTCTCCCAGCCAGCAGGAGCACAACCACGAGCTTCTCCGCCTGGCCCTCAACGTCTTGGAGAAGGCACACCTGATGCACACAGATCCCCGCGGCGAGGGATTCCGCTGGTACGTGACGATGCCGTGGCACGCGCTGGCGGTCGCCATCAATGAGTGCTCCCTCTGCTCGGATGTGGCCCGAATCCAGAGCGCGTGGCCAACTATCGAGGCATGTTATCAGCTGCTGCGCCGCAAAGGAGTCGCGGGCCAGGAGGAAGCAATCCAGCGTCCACTGGAGAAATTGATGTGTCGGGCGCGGGACAAGGCGAGCCCTCTTTTGCAGCTCGCAAGGCCTAGTCCGACATTCAGCCTCGGTAGCAGTGCTGCGACATCTGCTGCGACATCTGCTGCACCCACGCCGCCTTCGCGGGCCAGCAGCGCCCCGAGTGACACCCTCAGCGACTTGTCCTGGCCGACAGCTTTCTCCCATGCTCATTCCCAGCTCGGTGTCGATTTGGCTCCAGTTGGTCCGGTACAGCCGTTGGCCAAACTCGATCTGGATTCGTTGTTGTTACAGTTCGATATTGAAAGCCAGCCGCTGCTTGCTGGCCAGATCCCTCCAGTGGACGCTGAGCCGTCGTTGCGGACGTGGGAGCAGCTGATGTCGGATATTGATCATGCCGAGTCGAACAAGCTTCTTCCTTAGATGGACTCTGTCCCTCCGTCTCTCTTTGGCCATTTACGGTTAGACTGAGGTAGGGATAAGACGATTAGTTTGTCCGACTGGGTACCATCCGGATTTTAGATTCTCTTGTTTGGTATGCGGGTTTTTCTGTTCCAATAGCGAGGAGACTTTTTGATAGGTCGCCGGTTTCTAGCAGAAATCTATCAATATCAGTCATGTTCTAGGTGCTTCGCTTAATATACCGGTCAAATACTGTAAATCTGAGACCATTTCGGGTTAGAAGCCAGGCTCATGATATTCTTCTCATCGTACTACAGACTCAACTACAATAGCGTACCAGGCTCTTTGTGCTCTATGACCAGCCTGGCTGTAGCGCAATTTCTTCCATAATGCTGCCTAAATTCAAGGCCTATTGCTTATGTTCGTCTCGTTCTCCCTCGTAAGTGTAGCCTGCTACAAGCAAGTCTCGGATTTTGGCGCCTCGGCATCTCTGATGTCGGATTTTAGCATTCAACACGGAACAACAGCTCGGATTAAAACACAACAAAACCTTTCTGCCAACTCCCTAACCTAAGATAATCTGTATCCGCTGACTGAGGAATTTAGAGTACTGTATACTCTGCGGACGGAAAACAATGGCCCTCCGCATGCCATTCAACCAGGCCTTCTGGGAAGAGTACCTCTCCGGGCAGGATGCTACCCTCCCTTCTCTCCCCGATACCTCAACCCTCAGCAGCAGAGTAATCCGCATCCTTGGCGGAAATCCGGGTGCCATGCACCTACAAGGAACCAACACCTATCTAGTCGGAACAGGGCCGTCTCGCATCCTGATCGATACCGGGCAGGTAGGTACCAACTTGCTATCCAAACCCCCATGAAGCTAACACAGGCAGGGTCTTCCCATCTGGCTCAGCCGCATCGTTGGGGTCCTGCGCTCGAACAACATCTCCATCTCACATATTCTCCTCACCCACTGGCACGGCGACCACACAGGCGGCGTCCCTGATTTGATCTCCTACAACCCCACCCTCGGCGAACACGTCTACAAGAACCTCCCCGATGCAGGTCAAAAGCCCATAGAGGATGGACAGATCTTTGCTGTGGAGGGGGCGACTGTCCGCGCAGTCTTCACGCCCGGTCACTCGGTCGACCACATGTGCTTCTTGCTTGAGGAAGAGAACGCCCTGTTCACTGGGGATAATGTGCTGGGGCACGGGTTCAGCGTGGCTCCGGATCTCGGACGGTATATGGAGAGTCTGGAGCTGATGGCGGGCTTGGGCTGTGTGCTTGGATACCCTGCGCATGGGGCTGTTATTGGTGACCTTCCTAGCAAGCTGGAGGAATATATCCGGCATAAGGAGATGCGTGTGCAAGGGATTTTGTCAGTACTGGTGAAGGAGAGGGAGAGGGTGGAGCGGGACAGAGGGACGGAAGGCAGGAGGAAGGGCGGTATGACGCTGCACGAAATTGCGAGGGCAATGTTTGGGACGGTGCCGGATGAGGTGATTGACCAGGCTATGGCTCCGTTTTTGATGCAGGCTTTGTGGAAGCTGACGGAGGACCGGAAAGTGGGATTCGAGCCGGGGGATCCTATCAAGAGAAAATGGTTTGCCGTTGCCCGTCGAAAGACCAAACCACCTAGGCAGCACGGGTCGCTTGCAAGTCAATAATCCTGCTCGGGTTATGTGGATGTTTATCATCCGCGCAAAGCCCGAGGACGGAAACCCATGCTCCATCCCCCTCGCGGCTCAGTCGGCGATTCTGCATTCTGACCGGTTTCGAGTGAACACCCAAGGAACGGAGAGACACGGTGCTGGAGCGCATTCGGAAAGGTAACGAGTCTCCCTTGACGACAGGAGATACTGCTGAGACTATGTGTGGCTGGACCCTCAGTCTCACTGAGTGCCTGATTCATAGCTTATTTCTGAACGTATTCGAAATTGGGCCGATGACGGAATGTGATTTTTCTCTCCGTGATATTTCTGAGTCACAGCAGTAAATAGCTCTGGCGCAGATTCTCTCATTCCATAAAAAGATTAATTTGGGTGTGGAAAGTAGGGTGTTGCACGTACCAGTAGCCCTTCTATATGCCAGGAGCCGCCTCCATAACTGTGCTTCTCGGGCGTTAGCTCTATATTAACCAGCTTGACAATCACCTGCAACCCTTTACCCCAGGCTCAGGGAGCTTGACAACGAGAGAGGCTTCCCATTGATCATGCCGCTCCCAGAATTCAGAGCGGCTAGTTTCTCGATCGTCATCCGCGGGCTCCGGTTCCGCTTCGTCGCGAGGTGAGTACTCAACAATATGGTACGGAATACGATATGGGAGAACTTTCTTCTTAGACAATCCTGTTTCCCAGAGGGAGATTGCCCCAGTGAGAAATTTCTCTATAACATGACAGAGATGCTTGACGGGGTGCAGGTTGTTGATGTAGGTCACAATATGACAGTTCCCAAAGTCGAATTTAGCGTCACAGGGGAGCCTTTGGAACTTAACACTGTAAGGCTGGGGCATTTCTTGGTCTGTTATAACGTACCATCTGATCCAGGTTTGTTTTATCAATGAATTAACCGATAAGCAAGAGAGATCTATGGCTGACAGGCTAAGTGCACTGCTACCTGGGTTGAGCGATTGGCTGAGCCTTACCGGTCAAATCAGAGGCATGGGTCCTCAGTATGCAAATGATCAGGATGAATGGTGACTTTCTAGGGTGGAGCAGATGTCATATTCAATCAATCAGAATTTATGGGAGCTGATTTGATTGGGGACGACTGAATTAGAAACTGGGGTTAGGTAGGGAGACAGGTGGGCATTAGTTAATATATGGCTCAGCACTTTAGACCTGACAATACCATGGGTCAATGCAATGCGGAAGGTTTTCGAAATGTACCTTCATACTCAAGGCTGGAACAACTCCTCATTGTAATCTTCAAAAAGCAGCGGCATCTTCTTCCGAAAGTCCTGTGCTTCTACCCTGTCCTGTGTTTCAGTACACAGGGTTTGCGGCCAGTACCAGAAACCTCGTGAGGCGAGCAGTCTATCAATATATTCGTCGAATGAGTATCGCGTCTTGTAAAGCTCTTCCCCACAATAGTGAAAAGCAACGTGTTCGCTGGGCTGACCCCACGAGTTGTCGCTGCCGCCACGGCAAGGAGGTGGCTGGAGGAACGCAACGCATGCCTCCGGCACAAACCAGTTGAAGGGTTTCACAGAGCGGAATTCTTGATGCTCAGCAATTTCATCATTGTCGTCGCTTTCCCCCTCGCTTTCTGCCCACCATATTATTCCTTCCCACTTGTCAAACACCTCCTTTAGAGGTAGCATCCTAATAAACCCCTGATTGCTTATGTCACCTGTTGTGATCTCTGGCACCATGTGATGCCATTCCAGCCTCACCCAGCCCAAGGCATGATAAAAGGTCTCCACTCCCGGGTAGTTAGCCCTTTATCCTTTATAGAATGGCCTGGATTTCCTCCTTGCTTGTGGGTGGGCTAATTTCAGTAGCAAGCACTTTAATATGTAGTGTTTCATGCAGGCTAATGAAGAGGCGCTCAAAGCAGGTGCAAATATTAGTTATCATATGGAGGCTTGAATTGTAAATGTAGAAATTCCCCCTAGAGTTATAGAGAGAACTTAGTAGAGAGAGCAATCAATCTGCTGGTAGTATTAACCAGACACTAAGTTAAGAAAGTTAAGAGAATCCAGTCCTAATGCTGTTAAGCATGTGACCTAAAGGAGCAGGGTGGAAAGTGTACCTTGCTTAAATCCATTAGACCAGATGGGAGACTTGCAAAATATAACTAGGTTTGGAGGTTGAGGCCAAGGAAAATTTTAATTAATGCTGGATCCTGGTGTTATTTCATATTCACTGTAATCTCTGCCCGTTCCTTGTGTCCTTGTGTTATCTCATTGGAAAGGCATGCCAATGTAGTAGGATGTGCGGTGCAGATGGGTAATGTAACTTAATGTGCAGGTATTGATTGGGATCTGGACTGTTTTTATGTGGTGTGGGGTATGCTGTGCTTACACATCAATAAAATGCCCCTAAAGAGTATAGGACTTCCACTTACCTGTGCTATTGGTGCTTTAGTATTATATCAGAACTAGACTGGCTGTGGGGTGGGTATGGGTTGATCCACGGGGGGTTCAACCCAACCCATGTGGGTTTGGGTCAACCCATGATACTAGTTATCCACCCTCCAATCCATGTGGGTTGGGTTGTGGGCAACCTATTTTATCTATAACTAGCATGTGATTTTAAACTATACTACTTTTAGTAGGCAGAAAGATCTCTTATTAAGAAAATCTTATAGATAATATAGGTAATCTACATACCTACTTGATTCTACTAGTCATGTGAACCCACATGGTTTATCCACACCATGTGGGTTGGGTATAGACCACCTACACCCACATGGGTTGGATTAGGGCCAACCCTTATCCACCCATAGCATGGTTTGGGTGGGTTGGGTGTGGATTGGTGGGTTGGGTAAGCCAGTCTAATCAGAACTAACTAGAAGATCTGTGAGCAATAAACCAGTAGAGAAAAGCACCAACTGATAGATAGCTTGGAATAAATGACCCGAAAACTTATGTACTAAAGTTCTGGGGTGTTGATATAATAGCAGTAATGTGAAATTTGGCACTTTAAGTATCCTGGCTAATTATAATCAATGGCTATGCAAGCTATAGGGCGCCTACTCATACACTGCAATGTGTTACCAGGGGTTTAGGTCATCTGAGCTTCTCTAAAGCTGACATGATCCTAAATATGCGACTAAATTCTCACTCCTAGGTGATCTGCAGCTACAACTGGTCACCTTCCTTAACTAATTTAATGCATTGGTGAGCAAACGGTTTGTTAGAATTGTTCTCAGAAGCTATTTTTAGCAAACGCAGAGATCAATTGTCGACCACCACCAGGTGTATATGCCACGGCAGGGTGTAAGGGGCCAATGTTAGACTTGCTTATTCCTCTACCGTATCCCAGGTCGGTCATTCCTACATGGTTTGTGGGCTACACTCCCCAGCTTATATCTTCAGCATTCACCTGCTCTTATCCTATTTCAGTCATGCCTGCGCGTTGTGGGCAGAGTATGTCGATGGCGACGCCAGAACAGGGTACACCACACGAAACATATCTACCAATCAATACACGATATGGCGGCGATGTGCTGTCCTCAGGAGGTACAGCTACTGCTTT
This sequence comes from Aspergillus oerlinghausenensis, assembly GCA_014250555.1. Lineage (NCBI taxonomy): Eukaryota > Fungi > Ascomycota > Eurotiomycetes > Eurotiales > Aspergillaceae > Aspergillus > Aspergillus oerlinghausenensis. The sequence continues at coordinate 79,110 of JAAKEQ010000053.1, forward strand.
TGAGCAGGGTAGCCCCTCTCCCAAATAGGTGTTAATAATCCTATCCAAGGCCAAACTCCGAATTCTCAACGCAAGCTTTCGACATCCTAACATCCCACTACCGGGCACACAGATTCAAAAATGCCACGCAAAGGACGCAAAGCCGCGAAATTGTGGTCGCTTCACCCAAAGCTTCATGACGGTGTAGCACAGTTGTTAAACGAGGAAGGGCTTCAACTAGACTTCTTCGACGCCGATGATGAGGAAACCAACATCGAGGAATGGGACACGAACGTTATGGGCCGATTCATATGCCCAAACAGCGGATGTCACTCTAGCGGTTGGTCAAGCAAAAAGATCGCGATTACAATTCGCATGTACCCCCGAGGGTTATATAATGCGCGAGTGTATCACCAACGATGCAAAAATTGCAGAGCTGTCAGTCGGCCAGTCCTGAATCATGGGTGCTATGCGGAAAGAGTGACATACTGGCTCAAAAAATGGAATGGAATTGAGGTACAGCGACCCAACTATTCTGGTCAGAGCAGAGGTCCGCATGATAGTGAGCTGTGTGAGGGATGTAGAGCTGGCCATTGTACCAACTCGAATGAGGATTTAGCATCAGTCCTAGCTAGGTAAGTTTCATACCGGGATTTCTTATATACTAACCAACCATTCCTAGATTGTCTATCTGAGCACTGCGGCTGAGGTTGTTCAAGTAGAGCTGGCATACGGCATAATTCGCAGCCGTCTCCATAATGGCCTTGCTTCTATCTCTCCCATTATTATTTTTATATTTCCTTCAGATTATCCTTAGTCCTATTTGAATTGTTATTTTACTTATGAACCCTATCCCTATTTAGTATATCATTAGGCTACCTTGATAGTAGGCCTTAGCAAGTATAGAATATAGTCCAAGGACTATATCGCCTTTCCCAACGTACTGACTAGCAGAGAACAGTACTTGGTCTCTAAAATTACGTTTAAATTTCTATTATATTTTTTCTACTTCAAATCACTTTACTAATCTTTAATTTATGTTGATAATAATACTACATAAAATGACAAATGACTACACTTGGGATGCTGTTTTGCAAGTCCACCTAATGCTCAGCATCCTTGGCGTTATATATAATAATCACACACTTAACAGGTTTACCACCATGGCCTAATTATTTGATTTCCCCCTGTTGCTTGTGGCCCAGGTCCGTAATGTTTAACTATCATGCTACTACTGCCTGTGCTGGTATATTAACTATACCTTATTCCCTTAAGGGTGGGAGCTATTTTTAGCTCCCCTTATGACCTTCTTATTTACCCTAATTCTATAAGTGACCTGGATAAAGGACTCTTCCTGGTCCTTTTTGCGGCATGTTGCCTGTACCCTGTGTTAGGATTAGGTAATTTGGAGCATTTTACGACAGCTTTGATTGTCCTTGGATATAGATTATGGCAAGGGCGACATGAATTAGGACTTGGGCTTCAACGGATACGAGTGGGATACCTCAATGCAATCTCTCCAGGGCACACGAAGTTTTATCTTATACATGCCATAAGCAAAGTCCCGGCATTTATTGGCATCAAATCACTGTCCATTGTGGTTATGTGTTCTGCAGCAGACTAACTCGAGCGATTGTCGTCCGCAGAGAGATGGACTCCAACCTTGACCATAATGGCTCACAGGGAATGCGTCCGCCAGGACGAGCTTCATTCCGGCGCTGTTATTTCAAAATTGGTACAAGCCGGAATCACTAGGGGCGGAATATCTGAACAAGTGAGAGTCGTGGACGGTAAACAAAATTGTTATTGGTTGATGTTGACTTCAAGCCTGTCGACACTGTTATACGGGTGAGGCAGTCAGTATAAGTAAACACTTGGATGTTGCCCAACGATCAGTCCGTCGACAGAGGACAAAACACATCCGGTCTGCTGCAAAATCATCTTCTGCCTCCGTCCCCTGCATGTGGTATCTCGGCAGTGATATTGTACCGTCAATGATAGAACAAGAACGAATGGCGATTCCGGTTGTGAATCATACAGCTTTTAACAGACTGGAAAAGTGCAAGCTCGGCTAATCCAGAGCCAGAGCTTCAGCCGAGGGCTTAGCGTTGACTTTGCTTCACAGTCTGGGAAAACCATTGTCACGTCTGGCACGTAATAGTTAGCGTCTATGAGGTCTGCTGTCTCATTTGCTGGAGAGTAAGAGGAAGACCCAGCTGTGGGTTACTGTTCAGCCCGACTGTGTAGAACACGAACTGGTGTGCGTAATTTTGCGGGGTTTTCATCACATTTCCCCTCTGGCATCGGACAATCCAGCGGAAATCAGCTTCTGTCTTTGCCGTATCACGATCCATGTATATATCTGGAGTTCGCGTAGACGAGTCCCAATCTAGCAAAACTCGCAAACACAATATTCGGTCCGGCACTTCGCAGACGGACAAAAATAGCTACAGTGATATCGCATGGCACTCCCAGCTATCTTTTCATGGATGGCAATTTGAATGTGTTCAGCAAAGCAATTCCGCTTCGGCTGCTCCTTAATCTAGCACTTTGAGTCATAATTTGCATGGGCTTTGATTTCTTTTGCTACTGCAGGGGACTATATCCAGGAGACCGATTCCATCGCTACTTCAAAATGCATCGCATCTATGATCCTTGCCGCTTGAGGCTGTCCAACTTGCAAGTATCAATCGATGGATTACCACCCTCGGTTGTGCGTGCCAGTCACCCACATGTGACAAGTACTTCCATTTCTATCTGCTGTCTGGTGAAGAAGGAATGAAGGATGCTCTGTTGCCTGGACCGACGCTTAATGTGGGTCGGGATGTGAAAAAGGATCCCCTTGTCTAGCAGAAGACTAGAAGATGTCGCGTGCATACGAAAGAGGAGTCGAAGGATTGATGTTACATCGACTCGAGAATTGCATGTGATGGGCTCTCATCATCCTATCACTTGGACAAGGATATGAATTTGTATAAACGCAGTATGGACGCTCAGAAGAACAGAGCAGTCACAACCTTGGAGTTTCTGACAGCGTACCCAAGATGCATTGGGAAATACAGCTTTGGATAGTATCGTTTTCCTTGAGCGTTTTCGCTCTTCCAACCGGCCGAGATGCGCTTGTTCATCCCCTCGAAGACCCATTCTATAGTGCCCCGAAAGGATTTGAATCCACTGCTCCTGGCACCATTCTGAGATGGCGAAATCCCCCCCATCCTATCTCAGCCTTTGGCTTTGCCCGGATCAATCTTGCTGCTTCTTATCAGCTTCTGTACCGCTCAACGGACTCCTTTGGTGAGCCCATTGCGGCTGCATCGACCATCCTCGTCCCGTACAATGCAGACTACACCAAGCTGCTTTCTTTCCAACTAGCCGAGGACGCAGCCAACCCCAACTGCGCCCCGTCGTACGCTTTCCAGCTTGACTCGGCCACCGACGATGAGCTGGGGATGATCATGCCCCAAGCGGAGCTGGTCCTGATCATCGCGGCACTGGACAAAGGCTGGGTAGTGACTGTGCCGGATCACTTGGGTCCAAATGCCACCTTTCTCGCAAATAATCTTTCAGGACATGTGGTACTTGACAATGTCCGCGCCGCATTAAGGTCGTCTACATTTACAAAGATCTCTCCCAAGGCCACAATCACGCTTTGGGGATATTCTGGGGGAAGCCTGGCGAGCGGATTCGCTGCAGAACTTCGGGCGTCGTATGCGCCAGAGCTCAACATTGCCGGGGCGGCGCTAGGAGGGACAGTTCCAAAGATCATGCCGGTGTTCAACGCAGTTAATAAGGGCATTTATGCAGGACTCCTTCCTGCGGGGATGCAAGGCCTCTCTAATGAATACCCGGCCGTCGAAAAAATTCTTTATGATCATCTTGTTCCCGCTAAGAAGGCAGATTTCGTTCAGACCAAGAACCTGTGCGTCGTGGGGGACCTACTCAGGTACTCGTTTCAGGACTTCTACGAGTACATCACAGACGCGAATATGCTCAAAGATCCTAAAGTGACACGAGTTCTCGCCGAAAATGCAATGGGACAGCATGTGCCCGACATTCCGTTGTTCATCTATAAATCCACCAATGATGATGTGAGTCCCGTCGGTGATACGGATGCCCTGGTTTCTGGCTACTGTGGTGCCGGCGGGAAAGTCGAATATCACCGGGATGAGCTGTCAAATCATGCGACAATGGCGGTCATCGGCGTCCCGAATGCGCTGCTGTGGTTGCAGGATCGCATGAACGGAGTTCCTGCCCGTGCCGGCTGCAAGACGCAAACCGTCCTGACAGGACTGCTGGATCCGCGAACCTTGGCCGTCCTGGGTATCGATTTGATCAAGATCCTCCTGGCCTTGTTGTCGGCACCTGTTGGGACATTTGTAATTGGATGATTTGCAAAAAATCTATGATCTTATTTGCCTTCAGCGATACAGTGCAGCAACAGATTAAACGATAGTGGTCGTTGGCTGGAGGTTCACTATGACATGAACGACAAGTCATCATTGCAAGTTATACTACCTTACTGGAAGATAATAGTCGATACCGTAATATGTTATGACGTATCCTAGTCCGCCCAATCCCGCAATGTAAGGAATTCAGCAGACTGGGTTTATTCCATAAGGGATAAGTAGGTTTACCGAAGGGATATAAAGCCAGACTTGGGCATATAAGAAAGGCAACCCCATCGCCTCGCTGTTCCAGGAAGCCGGGATCCCCCTGGCGTGCTGAACTTCCTTTTGCATTGACCGGAGGACGCGCCGGCTATTTTCAATGTGCTCATCAACCACCCCGCCATCAAGAAATGCACATCGCCTCGCCAGCCGCCCTAGCCCTCAAACCCGTCCGTGTTGTTAGGACTGGGTGGTAAGAGCGTCACCGTGGTACTCGATGACGCCGACTGAGATCTTGCAGGCCAAGAGATCACCAAAGGCGAATGGTTAAATCTGCATGTCGACTGACAAGGTTCTGGCCACAACCGCCGTGGCTCCGGCTCTCGAAGCCAAGATTCTGAACCTCTGTCTTTGTTGCAATTACTTTGTTTAATAGACCGGATTGATATAATTCTACTTATTAAATTAGTCTCTTTAAGCTCTATTAAATAGAGTAGGTTTTATTAAGATTAGCTATAGTTATAGTAACCTGATCCTGTGAGCCCATTTCGAGAAAACTGTGTACACCCGTGTTATTTTATGGTTGATCACGAACTGCAGGAAGTTGCTCTGGAATAACACTTGCCGGGTCCTTTGCCTGAATGGAAAACTCTGCGCAGGCCCATACAACCAACCCTTCTAATGTCGAAAAGTCGCCGTATCAAAGCTCTATTGAATGGATGATATTGGGGCCATTGGCGGTGTTCACTCTCTTCTTCTTGTTATGCTCTCTGGCAGATTCTATCCAAGCCTTCCACGCTTCGTCCTTCACAAGAAGGTCTTCCACACACTTGAGCTTCTCTTTTGGTACTTCTTTATGGGAATAAGACCGAGCTTTTAACATCAGGTTTGATCGTGGATGTTGAGTTTGGATCTCGCATTATATATCATTTTATATGGGAGTACATGTAACGAGGACAAAAAGTTAGTGCTAAAATTGATGTAAAACCGGAAACTGGAATGCACAGTATTGTCCTTTACAAACCACTCTATCATAATACAAGAATCCGATGGTATCTACGTGAGTCAAATTCTCCCCACGGGGTCATCAGGCAAGCAATATCGAACATGTCCCTAGATTTTGGAGTCCTTCAACAGCTGCAGTTGAAATTCCACAGTATCTCCGATAATTTCGTCCAATCCTCGTGGCTTGAGACCAAGGCCTTTCTCCGCCTTGATCGTGTCGACGTTCCAACCTTGACCTTCCGTCTCCTCCTTGAGCTTCCAGTTTTCTCCCGGGAACTTCTTCTTCAAGATGGCCACAATGCCAGACCATCTAACACCACCGGGGGAACTGACGAGGTATCTGCCTGCCATGACGCTGGGTTTCAAAGCCTTGACATGCGCCTCAGCGACATCCTTGACGTGTACAAGTGTCAACGCACTAGGATCAGGTACAACCTCCCCAGTCATGACTGCGCTGAACAGCACCCCATTACTGACACTTACTTCAGCCGGAGAGGACTGGAGAACGTCCGGTCCACACATCAAGGAGGGATGGATTGTGACGATGTTGAAGCCTGGGCTAGTGGTCGAAACGAAGGATTCAGCTGCCTGCAGTGCCAACATCTTGCTGGCCTGGGAGAGAATCAGAGGGTGGGGATTCGCTGAGGATTCGAAAATCGGAAGATCAGCAGAGATGGTAGTGTTCCAACTTGTCATTGTGCTCGCTGAATGGATCATCCGAAGGCACGCCACCAAGAGGCACTAAAGACGCAATTGAAGAGGTGATGACGACCCTCTTGATGCTCGCAACCATGGCCGCCTCAGACCGAATAGCCGTAGTCCCGCTGATAGCGACAGGGAAGTAGTCCTCCTTCGTCATTCCCTACAACAGTAAATTATCCCTGAGCTGGTTGCAGCGAAGTCTTGTATCTGGAACACTTGGGGCCATTGAAAGGGGGGTGGCATGATCCGGTCGAGAAGCATTGCAAATGGGCATTCTACTCAACAGATTATAATACGATGTAAAGACTCCACAACACACGTTAGTGATCGCTATACTTCGCCTATGAGAAGAATTCTAGGGAGATCTAGGCCAGAAACAATGAAGGAGTGAAATAAAGACATTATCCGCCTATTAGTTCCCTGCCTGGAGCCACGGCTTTACCGCACCAACCATCGCTAATTAGCTTCAGTTTGACGTAGCCCGTTTCCAGTTGTAGTTACATAGCATAAGACTAGGTTGCAGTCAAAGCTTCCCCAAGTATACCTGGCATCATCACGATGTACATCCTCTTTTTACTTTTCTTTGTTTCCTCGACACAGATCTCCCATTAGTGGAACCTGCTCATGATGTTTCTTTTCTGGGCTATTATAGATCCTCCACTTTTTTCAGCGAAAGCAAAACTATATTAAAGTATGTATTACAGTATCCTGATAGGCAGCCCTAACAGTCAACCTAGGTTCTGTAATCTATGATGCGACAATTACGTGGTGTACAAGACTGGACGTTCTAGAATACATGCCAGCACTTGACTATGCAATCAGCATGGGATATGTAAAGCATCCCGGACGCTCTCTCCCTTAGTCGCACGTATAAAGAGACACCTAAGCTGACTAGACACTCGAACATAAGTAATCTCCCCAGACTCACCTAACTGATGTTACATTTTGTTAATAATTAACCGCGTTGACTAACATCATTTGAAAGGCACGGGACTATGGCAACCATAAATCTTCCGCCTGGTTTCAAGTACGATCAGGTCCAGTTCTATAAGAAGCGAGTTCCGCCACGCACACAACCGTCGCCTTTAGGTGCGCTGGCGAAGCTCGCTGGCAGCTTCACTGGAACAGGCTTGAATACAATTTTTCGCCCAAACAGTGGACCACCGCCACTAGGAACACCATTCCCCAATCCTGTCTCTCCAACCCCTCCAGTGTTCCCCAGCGACAACGTCTTGGAGTTGAATCTGACAAAAGACACTGTGACATTCTCTCAATCACTTTCTGCTGTGCCGAATCGCGGATTTGGGTCACAGAACGACATTTTTCTCAATGGCGTGCCTTATGTACAGGCTGTCAATGATGTAACAAACATGGAGACTGGAAGGGGTGATGGCAATGCCACTGGTATTCACTTCGAGACTGGATTGTGGATGAACATCCCGGCCACAAACAACAGTCCAGTCCTTGGAGATTCGCTTGTTCGCATGGCGTCCATTCCGCATGGCACAACTATCAATGCTCAATGCCTAGCGCCTACAAGCACTTTCCAAGGTCCACCACAGATATCACCAGTCAGCTTGAAGCCTTTCGGCGTGGGCAACATACATTCAAAAATTGAGCTTAGTAGTTTAAATGTTCAAAACTCTACTACACCTCGGCTCCCACAGGATCTCTCAAAGTTTAATGCTGCTGGCACTATCACCCAAGATATCCTGGATGATCCGAATACCGTTTTGCGCAACAGCATAAAAGGACAGGATATTACCCAGACCATCGTCTTTACGGTGTCCACGGATCCTCCGCTTCCGGAGTTCGGTGGTGGGACGGCGAACATCGCATTCTTATTAGGCAATCCTGGGGCCACGGCGCCAAATTCAAACGCGTTCCAGTTGCAAGCTACCTTTTGGATTGAGACAGTGGGATATTCTCTCACAGTTCCGGTTTTCAAACCTGGACAAGCACCTATAGAAATCCCAGCCCCAGAGTCACTATCAGGTCAGCCGCGGCCAGTGTTCCTCGTCAGCCCACCATATGAGATCACTTCGCCCAAAACGATCAAGGTCACTTCAACACAGATCCAGTATTCTCAGGTAGTATTCATGAACTTTGACGGTATAACCTGGCCGCATGTCTCAGTATCGACGCTGATTCCATCAACGCCTGTGCCAGTCCCAGATTCAGTCTGGAGTTGATGGGCAATTGAATTTGCAATTATGAGTGTCGCATAGTGTTGTGTTATTGGATTTCCCCATTTATCTGTTTTTATGCCGCCTACCCATGCAGCTACAAGTCAGGAAGGAATACTTGCTAGCCATAGCATTCTTTTGCGCGAGGCCTAGACCATCAAATTGCCCCGGTGGAATGGATAATCAACCCACTAGCAATGCTACTTGATACTGGCTGTGCTCTGCTCCCAAATTACCTATTGTCATATCCGGGCATTGTGTACTGTTAGGGACAGTACTCCGCGGTCTTTGGATTAGTCAGTTAATTTTGTTCAATCTTCGTCTCCTAATTTCCACAGTAGCATGATTACCAGTCTACTCAGTGCATGAATAAAATGAATCTCGTTCCATGGACAACTAAATGAGGTAGGAACTTGGAAATGAAATAGGTCATTGAAAACGGACACAATACCAGAAAATATTAGATTAGGTCATCTGTGAAGTTCTCTCAGTTCCCCCCATGCTGAACCAGGGTTTCAAGCCAACCCACGTCAGGCTGTATATTTATGACGGATTTATGAGGAAGTTGCCTGTAGGGCATGTTTAATCATAACGGCTCCAGAACTAGACCAAATTCGGGATAACTAAGACAATTGACAACCCTGGTCGTTAGTGTCTAGGCAAACGTCCAGTAGGCCCATCGTTTCAGGCGGTAAAATAAATGAGTAACTCGAACGATACTCCGTACACCTGGCAGAAACGTACATAAAACTTTCAGACGTCAGGTGAAGGTATAACCGGAAATAAAACCGCGATGGACGAATATCCCACTACGTTGTAAGTTATATAGTTTAAATTGGGTTATAGTAGTTTATAGATAGACTTTAATAAGGGATACTAGTCCATCATCGTTTCTAGTATGGGTCCATGGAATCATGGATTCCAATAGAAAATGACCACTTAGTAGGTGCACAGTACACTAGATAACAAGGGTATCCTGTAGTGGATGACAGAATCCATCTTACTCACTAGCAAGGAGCATCACTTTATGAACCTCTATGAAGGCTAGTACTACATTCAGCATGGTCATCACGAATTTTGCAGTTTATTTCTCAAACGGCATACAACCCATTCCCATTTTGATCCTACCTTACAAATGGCCTATTCCAGACTGTCAATCTGAGTTAAGTGGTCCTGGTATCCCTCTCCTGAGAAGCCCATACATCCGGACGGTTTGCCATATTGCTGTTTCTCACAGAGATATACTTATTCCAGAGGGCTATAATCTGCTTGTAGGTCACTTCTCTAACTCCTGCTTTCAGTCCACTCTCGCAGAATTCAATATCATCTCGAACTTCCTTGAGGCTATGAGCATAGTTGATTAATCGCGTAGGCTGCCCTTGACCTTTGATCAAGGATAGCACACCAGTGATGAGTGCAGTAATGGCGCCTAGGACAGCGACGACAATATGATGGTCTCCGCTAATTGCAGAAATAATGACCAGAGTTGAGGAGATTATTAGCTGAAGAGCCAGGCATGCATACACAAGTATTTCAAATGTGTATAGCTGTCGCAACGTCGACTTCTCCTCCCTGACGATCTTTGGGTATATGGCCGTGGCATCTTGCGGTTCGCGATAGTCTGATTTCATCCACTGTGGGACCCAGGGGTACCATATCCTTCGGGTTGGGCTGCTTCTGGCTGTTCTGCCATCGGTTCCTAGCAAAACCTGGAAATCGGCCAGTCTAATAGATACGTCGTCACCTGGTACCGCCTGTGGCTGTGATAACACGGCTGAATTAGGAGTGCGGTCTCTGTTGACAGGCGAAGCAGCCTCGGCAGAGCTCATATTGAAAAGGAGAGAGTAATCTTAACAGCTTGCTTCGGACGTTCTGGGCGAAAATCTGCGTTCTATATACAGCAGTAGCGGGATTTCCCCCTTTATATAGACAAAGGAACTGGGTCAGTAGTTGTAGGATTAAGCCTTTTTATAAAATCTGAAGACGTATTCTATGCTCGCCACAAAGCATACGCGCAACTGCTTTAACATAGTATAACCTCGTTAACGCCCTGTTTCGCCGCAATGGTTCGCCGCCTTCATTGACAATGATTATTCTCTCTTATTCCATCTTAGTCGCTTAGATAGACCAAGAGTTAATTGGGCATTTTACCACTAGGCAATAGATGTGTAACGGTAGAATCTGTCGTAACCATGTACATAGGAGTGGTGTAATTCTTTTCCCTTTCCTCTTTATTGGCTGTCTATCCAGCTGAGAAGGATAATGGTGAGCACTCCCAGTGCGCACAGAGTTTAACGCAGCTATCTGCTTGCAGTAATTGCTATGTCATATACTATAAGTTTTATGGTCATCTTCCCTTTCTGCCTCCGGGGGATGCAACTATAGTGAAAAGTCCACTGGTACACCTAATGCTCATAGAGTTTGAGGTTGGACCTAGAATATATGTTTCCATGGGACCTTCACTGCAGGACTACTATTATTTATTTGGAGCTGTGGTTAGTTAATTAAGAATATGCATCGGCACAAAGTCTATCATTCTACTAAGGTTTAATCAAAGCTTATTGTTAGTCTAGAGCGCGGAAACTTGTGTCATCCGAACATAATGGGAGAAAACCATGGTACGCATAGCTGGAAGTAGTATCTGGCCTTTAATCAAACTATTGCTGCTCCCCCACGTACTAAAAGTGCCTCTTTAAACAGCTGCTGAGCATGAAAATAATATCATTGACTTTTTCCCTTCTCATCTAAAAGTATCATAGTCGCAAACGGAAGTGACAGCATTGGCCTTGAGGTCATCATGACTCCAAAGTGCTATCACCACTTATTCATGTATACTCTAATGTATTCTCGCTATTTCGTATGTTTGTCCTCAAAAGGCATAAATAGAGGCTACTTTCCCGGCAGAGATGCTTTTAATCTTTCCTGCCGGATCAATTGAGCTCTCAAATATTACTATCCAACTATTTGAGCAGACATCAGAGTGCCATTGCCAGTATGAGGTGTTCTTTCATATTCCTTGCAGCTGCCCTCATGGCACCCACCCTAGCCATCTCTGAACCTACCTGGATGAAATATCTAGCTGGACTAGATGAGCCATCAGACGCAGCTGAACAAGTCGATCTCAACTATTTAGCTCATCTGGCTGACATAGCCGATTCCGTCGGTGTGGCCAATCCAGTCAACCCGGATGAACTGGCTTACCTAGCTGAGCTTGCGTATCTAACTGACGGTAAAGCCAAAATCCGCAACAATTGTCATCGCAAGGTATTTTATTGGGTTGCTGTTCCAGGAAAACAGTATGGGCCATTCTCTATCGACCCGGGCAAAGAAGCCCCCTCCGAGACAATCACGGATGGAAAAGCCATTAAATTCACCGACAGCAAAAGTCCACCAAACAGTTGCAAACAGGTCGCCCTTGGGGTTCCCCAAGGTGATAAGTACAACTGGGAAGTGGATATAATCAACCATGCCCCTGAGTTCCCTCATAAAGTCTGTGCTTCCTGTGACACCAAGGACTGTGGGGCGGGGGGTTCGTGTGGCAAATCTCGAAGTCTTCGAGTTAATTTATGCTAAAGGCCACTTATTTCACACTTTACTATGTATGTCTACCTCAAAGGCCATTCCTTACTCCATTCTTGTACTCACTAAGATTAGAACAGCATAGGCTGTCAGTGGAGGAACCTCTGATTGGGTTCATTGTCTCTTCAAATGCAAGGTCGAGGGGAAATCGAAGCGTTTCTACGCAGGATCTTATTGTATGTTTGGGGTTGACTTGGACCTTCTGATTTTGCGCCGAGAATCATTCCCGCAACACAATGTTTATAATAATATCTCTATCTTACGCTCTTTCTGAACTCTTGCCACTCTTCAGCAGTAGCTTAAGTCTTAATCAAACTCTTGTATACTCCAGTTGGATGACCAACCAATAAAAAGAAGAGATAACTTTATTTCCTCATCTAAGATTTTGTCATCTTCTAATGCACGACCTATAAGCTCAAAAACAGAAATTTATTACATTAAGTTCTGAAATGCTGACAATGGTAATATAACTAACTGCTTAACAGAACTACAGTCTTCACCAATGTCGCCTTCACCAGCAGTAGCAGCCGTAGTAGTATATATAAGCTGACCCTCGCTCTTCAGTTGTTTATAAATCACTTACTGATTAGACTGGATATAGATTCGTACTTTGGCCATTGCTATGTTGATTCGCCCAACACTCGACTGCAGAGGTAAATCACTCTTGGTCTTGTTGTATATAGGGCTGCTTACTAGAGACAGAAAATTGTTGAACCCTACGAGGACGGATTTACTGACCAAATCCAGGGCGATACGGTAATATTATCCTATTGTCATTACTCAAAGAATATAAGATAGGTTATATGCAACCCCACATAGACAAGCCCATGGTGACATGTTGAATACACCAGCCCTTACAACACAGCTAGTTGAATAGCTGTCCACACTATTGCCTGGTATTCTGCTTTCCTTTCACAGCAGGAATTCATGGGGAGACTTCCTCATAGAGCTAGCAAACTTAATCAGCAGAGGCTTGAGATTGTTGGCTCTGAGACATACCTAGGCTCATACAAGGTTATAGGGAGCCTGGTGCCAGCTTTGCAGGTCACTGGATGTGTTGGAGGCTCTCCAGCACACCAGGCCAGAGATCCACATCCATCCGGTGAAACATAAACACATCCAGCAAAGCCATTGCCAATCGGCTGAATGACATAGTTAAACGTGCCTTGATCACCAGAGACATAGCTCACTTCGACCTCTTGGTTAAATTTCACATCCGCAACCGGTGCGCCTGGAACTGAGTGGTGATCCCCAGACGCAATATTGAATTGCCATCCCTGTGGTTCTACATCCACATCGACGTCAAATGGAGCGTTGTTTTGGATGTTGACAGTACCAGCATTGGCAAGATGAATTGGACGAGAGAGAAAATGCCGCCAGTAGTAGGCTGGATTTCCCAGGGCAGGGGCGACAAGAGCCGCAATTGAGAGCACTGAATACTTCATGTCGTCGATTCGTTTGAGGTGAATATTAAGGATCAATGCAGATCGATGTTAAAGGGGTGAGGATGGTACTGGAGATTCAGCTATTAGACTATCTTTGGGAAACCTCCTTTCTTTATGTCTCTACATCTATGCGCAGAGATTCCAACGAGAGTTGATAATGACCTCAATGAAACATGTCATGATGTAATGGCTCATATTTTTTGTCTATAAGTAACTTCCATATCCGGAATAGATGTCAGAACTTACATAGAATTTTGGACCATAGAGTGACTTGAGATAGTTGATTTTGTTGATGAAAACGCAACTCCATTGCAGAGGATTGAGTAGAAAATATTGGGGTTCCACCAGAAACCAAAAGTGATAGTGAATAATAGTTTGTCTCAGAGATTAAGCTTGCCCGGTTCAATGGTTAACTACACCTAATCTAATATAAACTTTCAATACGTTCTCGCGGAACACTCGGAAGAAGAGGCGACATACTGCAAACAGTTGTTGGGTGTCTAAACTAAGCATCATAGGAACTGATAACAGAGCCATGGATTGTGGGGTGATCACCACCTGTCATACAGCAATAGAGGAAAACCATGGTATGCGTCCACAACCACCCCAGTAATATACATGTGTTGCTTCAGTGACTTAAGATATGTTAGTAATTTAGAGCATCGGGTGCACAGTCGCTGGCGTTGCCCGGATCCGGCGTTTGAACGGGAGAATAATGAGCCCATACGTGATAGATTCTAAACCATGCAATTATCCCAGAGTATTTTCCTGTTCTAGTTTACTGGTCAAGGACTCTCTACAATGTATCGACCGCCCGCCATAGAAGAAATGCACCGATTGCCTAGGAACTCTAGAACTACAATGTAGAAAGTTGAGTTTCTGGACACTCTGGCTTTGTACAATGTCGTTGAACCGGGGCAAGCACAAAAAAAAGAATACGAAATAGAAGAACTAAAAAAATTAAAAAATTTATGGCGTAGTTCTAATTATGTTCTGCAGGCAATCCCGACTTGTAAACACCTGCTGCTGTTGCTGGCCGAATGACATTCATCTGACCTGGCATTCTGGAGCTTCAAGAAACACCGTGCTATTTTTCCCCTATTCTTTTCCTCTTAAAGGCCTCAAGATTTTGAAATCTGTTCAACCACTGTTAGAAATAATTAGATTCATTAAATCACAGGCCAGAGCTGGGAAGGGAAGATCTTAATGCCCCTTAACAAAAGCACAAGTCTCAAAATAAAATATTGGTTAAATACACCAGCTTACAGGAAGTAACTCTGTAATGACCACTATAAAGCCATTCATTTCTCATTTCTCCGCCTTGCTTCGCAAGAAACCATTTCCCATGCCTTTTCCCAGGCCACCTTTACCACCCAGCATACTCGTCAATGAAGAGATCTCGCCAGTATACGATTCCAAGTACTTCTACCCTGCAAAGCCTGGAGAGGTACTCACCGACCATTACCAAACCTTGGTCAAGGTTGGCTGGGGCGTGTCTTCAACAGTATAGCTCGCGCGTGATCTGCAATGGTAGCCTTCAATAATTTCTGTCCAGTTCGAAGCTCTCCCTGTCTCTAAGAAATATACAGGCATGTCGAAGAGCCAGAGAGCGTCGTGGCACTGAAAATTGTCCATAATAATGCGAGTTCCGCTGGTCATGAGCGCGAAGTTGAAGAGTATATTTCCACGGCAGACCCATCACATCGCGGTCGGTTAGTTATCCGAACATTACTAGACTCTTTTGAAGTTAAAGGCCCGGAAGGTTCTTATCCATGTCTTGTGTATCCGCCTATGAGGGAGTCATTGTCGATGTATCAGCGGTGCTTCGAAGAAAGATGCCACTGCCCCTCATTAAAACATACATTCGTGCTCTTCTTACGGGGCTTGATTATCTGCATAAAGTATGCAGGACAGTTCATACAGGTAGGTTTATCTTCGGCTTTTATTCTCGTCCGCAATACTAAGCCCAAGTGGCTGCCTAGATCTAAAGCTTGAGAACATCATGGTCTCATTTGAGGATCCAACCGTGCTTGCTGATTTCATGGATTCTCAGCTTGCAAAACCAACGGCTTTCAAGATTGATTCAGTGGGACGACCAGTGTATCAATCCCGTAATGACTTCGGGCCACTCAAAAGCCTGAGAAGTATACCACAGCTTGTCGACTTTGGCTTGGCAACCAGACTTGAGGAAGACGACGACTGGGGCGTCTGGCCAATTCAGCCAGACCACTATCGGGCACCAGAGGTGATACTGGGTAATGGATGGCAAATGCCTGCGGATATTTGGAATCTTGGTGTTCTGGTGCGATCCGTTGTTCTCCGGAGTTGTTGCATCCACTAATGCCAGACCAGTTGTGGGATATGATTGAAGGCAAAGAGCTATTTCGGCATATTCATGATCAAGAAGGTCGCTACGATGCTAGACGGCACATCGCCGAAATGATAGCCCTACTCGGTCCACGCCCTCCAGAGGTCATACAACGGTATCAATATATGCGAGAGTACTTGTGGCCGAAACCTGTCAGACGAGGAGATGGCAGAGTATGCAAGACCGCGGAGGAGTACTTCTGTGGGCCATTCTTTGACGAAAAAGGTATTACTGGGTTTCCTATCTGGAACGAATTCTCAGACTCACGAAACATTTTAGCTTGCTTCCTCTACGAAAACCTGATTCCTGACCGCAAACTGAGCGACACAGCTTCATTCCTTGGGGGAGAGGAGAAGGAAATATTTTTGGACCTCACCAAGGGAATGCTTGTCTGGCACCCAGATGCGAGGAAAACAGCAGGCGAACTGGCTGGGCACCCTTTTATTCAACCAAAGCAAACAGGCGCCTGATTTCTGCGAGCGTCTGCTGAAGAATGAGGAACTCTAGGCAAACCGGCCATTTAAGGATGAGGTTTCTATGCCAAAGTATGGCACATAATGATGACCGTGAAGAACCCGAGAATCTTCACGAAAAGAACGTTGTCCGGGAATTTGCCTCAACTTTGTATGCACCGCCAAGAATGGATCTGAAAATAATGTATATATTGTTCTGAACCGCGCACTTGAAAGTATTTTTCCAACTTCAGGAGTAAGCACCTCGATTAACAGGTTAGTAGGGAACTTGAAGGCTGGTTGGACATGGTTATTTAGGGTTTGAAACTGCGGCCCCACAAGCCTTTTGAGCTTGAAATGGTTCTCCATAGATGCCAAATTTGCAAGAAGGTTAGTGCAAACTAGCCCCATATGTGATAAGTTCTCACCTGTCACAACTGTCTGCAGCAGAGATCTCCAAGGGGGCTTAAAAATTGGCATTCCGTGGTCATTCGAAGAACGAATATCACCCATCGAGACTAGGAGGGATGAGAATTGACCTTAGCTGAAGGTAACTAGGTTATCTAATTCCCAGGACAAAGCCGAGGGTCTATTCAAGGATTAGAGCTCCATTCCTGATCGCTGCACACCTCCACATGGGGATGTTCCTAGTGAATGCCTAGGATTGTATACAACTTCGGAATTTTGATAGATGATGACTCCGAACAGAGGGGAGTTTGCACCGTCGTAAGAAAACTTCTCTCTTCAGGGAGAACCATGATGACTACGCCTCGGCACTCTTTGAAGACAATCTGTCCTTAGGGCGCTCAGTATGACGCTGAGGAGCCTACGACTAGGTTTCGACATCGACGATACAAATTAATACGAAAAAGCGCCGAAGGATGGAGTATCAAACTGTTGTCTGTTTCTTTAAAATACATGAAAAACACATGCGGAAAGACTAGTCCAGTTACACAACAGTAATTTCAACTAGAGCAGAAAATACGCTTCGTTTCCCATCAGAGTTGGGCCGGGATTGATTTACCTATTGCCTTGCAAGACAATCGAACCAAGCTATTACATAAAATCTATTGTTAGAGGGGCCGGGGATCCACTGCAGACCCGGATAATGATCCTCTTCAGAGACTTAATAGCTTAGAAATGCGCATCAATGTTCTGCAAGGCATCCTAGAGAAATTGAGGATCGGCCATTTGGTCTGCTATTAGACTGCCATTCAAACCATACATGAGGGTTTCCAGTGCTTTTAAGTTGGTGCACTTTTCTTGAAGAAGCAGCCCATCTTCCCTCAATTTTATCTTGCTTGATTGGCCGTCTTTCCGCTCAATGGCAGGAAAGTCCATCGTAACTGCGACAGAAAACTTGCATTCACCGACCCGATGCAGTCTAGGAAGGATTGTATAGCTTATAAGGGAATTATATAGCTCCTTCTTATACTACTCTTAGTATCTCCCCTAGGCTAGTATCTTCCAGTACAGCCCTCTTCTAGTAGTCTCTTAATAATATGTATAAATCATCTGTAAGGGTTGTATATATAGTTGTATAGCTAGGCTATAGAGAGCTTATGTCTAGACTAGATGCTATTTAGTAGGTATAAAACACCTATATACATATTTAGCTAGTAATAATCTTAAGAGGTACTAGGCAGTGGTTACATACCTTAAGCCTATTATTATTTATATTCTATAGTATATCTTACTCCCTTTATCATAGGGCATTAGGGCAAGCAGCTAATTTTCTAGGCCAGTAATATATTTTATAATTAAATCTGCTTAGTATATATAACTGTGCTTGCAGAGCAGACTTTGGAGCTGGAGCATCACCACAGTTTTACTAAACCTGACGTCTGGAGTGAGCACAATCTCCAACAAACCATTACTTTGCCCTGGCCACGCATCACATCCTCTTCAATCAAGCCAGCACCGACAGTTTCATGTCTAGCCTTGCTCGCATCTACAGAAACTAATATAAAAATTTCGCCAGTCCCCTGCAATACCTCGGCTACTCCGATCAGTTGCATGAAGAGCACACTTCAGTCAAATGGACAAACGCAATGATATTCAGGCACCGCGAGGTTGCCACAATCCCAGAGCCCCTTCCCCTCCATTGAAGTGACACGAGTTTGAGCGCTGCAATACTGTGTATGGACTTAAGCAGGAGGATGTTACAGCTCCCTTGGTCGAGATGACAATTCCATTGTTAACCTTAGAACTCCAGCGAGTTTTCATTGAAGCCTCCCGGTGTAAAATTTGGTAAAAATGACTCCCAAAGAATGTCTCAGACTGTCAGACATGAGTTCAATTGTAGTATAGGAAGTACAAACAAGATGATATACGAAGGATTCAATGAACCATTAACACCCAGAAACTACTTGGATACACCCCGATCCTTGCGGTCCTCCAACATCACATAGCCCTTCTTTCTCGCAAGCACAGCATTTCGCACGGCGTCTTTCCAGCTAGTCCACCAGTCTTGCTCATCCTAGACGGCACAACGTCGACTAGCCTCATTGGCGGGAACATTTGCAAATGGCCAGATCACCTCGGCACACTCATAGTGCTTGGTGCGGTTGTTCCAACTGCCAACGTTAGAATGGACTCTTTCCTGTAAGGTTTTTCCACGTGTTGGGTTTGCCCTCCTTGCGAGCAACAATTCGGACACGTCTTTATGTCCTCCGCCCACTGCCTATCCCATTGTTGTTAGGCGGGTCTGGTCATAGCCAGTTTCATCCTCATTATCCGCGGGTTCTGTATTTGATCCGGAGGTATACCGTGATCGAGCAGCACTTTGACTACCCCTACGTGTGTCTCCAAGGCTGCCGTAAGGAGCGGCTGGGCGAGGGCATGGTTGTCTACCCTTATATTCAGGTTTGCCCCTTCCTGGATGAGTTTGTAGTGTTTCCGGCCGGCCACGTTGCAGCCCAGGATACGGCTGAGCTTCCCCTCTGCTGCTCATTGTAGCGGTACAGATATGGGTTCAGTAGATTGTATAGTGATCGATTAGTTTTTGCAAGTGCATTGCGGTCGCATACAAACTGAAGATTATCCGCTATAATTTCGACCAGTTCATTTGGTAGGCTGAGAAGGGGCATGAGGGAAGTAGAAGGAGGGGTAGGACTAGTGAGCTCTTTTGTTATAATGTTTCTGGTAAATATCGTTAAGGAAATAAAGGAAACAAACGAAGAGCTGGTTAAATAAAGGAGGGGTTAGCTGTTCAAGTACCTACACCTAGTATTCAGTGTGGCATTTCTTCTAAGGCCTTGCCAAAGTGTGTGCCCGAACTTTGTTGTTCTCAGCTAACAACCTTATTTTTTGGATTTTCAGCTGCCGACAAACCCTTAATAGATTAGTCTATGACATGTATTGCCTAGGCATCTTGCTCATTCTGGCAAATCTTAGTGGCTTAGTATAGTAGAGTCGAGTGGCATACATACTTCCGCCCTTCATTCCATCCTGACTAGTAATGACTCGACCTCACCAGCAGTGGCTCGCTCATCCGTTATGCTTATTTCCTCATTCACCGGGCATTCTACCATAAAGGGAATTACCTATTAATCTGATTGCTCATTATCGTCCTGGGCAAATAGCCACCAGGACTTGTTACTCAAGTTGGGTCCGGTACATGTGCTCTCTTCTATGCCATCCTATTCCGACCACCAAATACACACTATCACATCACATATGTATGCTAGCGAATTCACTAGACTGAAGTTAATGAGCTTCAGAGTCTGTTAAGGGATTCCTGGTTGAGGTTAGGCGGATCTCGCCACATTCGTACTTTGACTGAGACTGGACCCACGATTTGCTTCCTTCAACTTCCCGAGGATAACCTCGCAGCAGGTCCAGATCCGATGGCGATTTCTGAGGCTCAACCAGCTATCCCGGTCTTCGTTCATTCCGTCTTCTGGCCTTGCTGCAGCTTCCTTGATGAGACGAATGAGATCCTTGTAATTAACCAGTCCGCCTGTTTGGGCAATGTTCTGCCGAAGTGAGTCTTGGTCAATCCATGGACAATCATAGCCCAGGCGTAATCTCCAAAAGTGATCAGGCAAGTCTCGGGTAGCTCCACGAAATGCGGTACTGGCAATGACCAGATTGATGACGGACGGCGAAGGAAGCATTTGTAGAATCCTATAGCGGACGTCCCATGGTAGACTTGAAAATGGATCTACACCCGATAATTCTAGGGCACCCCCGTTTACAATTGCATTCGTTGAGCCTCGGTTTAAACTCTTTGAGGCAGAGACGAGCTCAGAGATGTCGACTGGCTTCAACGGGTCCGCGACTAACCACTGAAATGCGTCAGCTAATACTCTGATACAAGGGAGTTCGCGTTTAATCAACATATTTTAGGTCGACTTACCTCATACCCTGGCTCTGCTTCCCACTCTTGCGATTGAAAGTCTTCCGTTCCACCATAGACTCTACTGTCCTCCCAGTCGATGGATGTCTCCATGTCATCCCGTAGTCGAGCCTGCATAGCGAGATACGCCCGGCGCGGCTCTAATGGTCGCGAACTTGAACCCACAGTTTGATGTACAAGTTGAAGCATCTGCCAGCAGGTATCATGCAAAAAGAAGCCATCGACATTCGCCCATAGCCTTCCATCGCTACTCCCTGTGTTCTCGCGAGGAACTGCGAGTCCATACCACGGATCATAACTGCCCTTGGGTTCATCAGTCATAGGCACTGACATGACGTGGACATCTCTACAGCCGAACGGTAATGACTTA
This sequence comes from Aspergillus oerlinghausenensis, assembly GCA_014250555.1. Classification (NCBI taxonomy): domain Eukaryota; kingdom Fungi; phylum Ascomycota; class Eurotiomycetes; order Eurotiales; family Aspergillaceae; genus Aspergillus; species Aspergillus oerlinghausenensis. Next base: position 100,163 of record JAAKEQ010000053.1, read on the forward strand.
CATTTTCAGTGATATAGTACGCATCATCATCATCCTGCATTTCATCATGCTTGTCACTCCGGGAATCCCTAGGACGCAGCATTCTCACTTTTTCCAGCCACTAGCAAAAGTCAGGACGATATTCTTATGTGGATCGTTAACATACCAAGATATCCTTCTCAGATATCAAGTGCCCGCTGTATCCCCTGAGGGATGCGCAATAACTATCATGTTCACACGCCGCGGTGGAGTTCTCGTCATCTTCTCCATCCTCATCGCCTTCAGCTTCTGGTCTGGTCCCAGCCTCGCAGTCACAGTCATCATCGTAGCAGAGGCTGAGGTCTTCGCCTTCCCAGGCCGTGGAAGCCTTGCGGAGATCATAGCAGGACAGTGGCCCACCGCAGATGTTGCAGTAGAAGGTGATTTTACCCATTATCACTGTGTTGTCAGCCGTAACAAACACCAGACAGACAAGTGAGGGGAAGGTAAAATGTAAGTTTTAACTGCACTAATTAATAAGAAAATCAGTGCCGATCGTAATGCGCCAAGGAAATCTCATAAACCAATGCAGAATACGAGGCACTAGCTCGTCCTGGTCGGCGGATGCTAAGTTAAAATACGAGAGTCTAAGCTGATCCTATGATAGAGTCAATGAAGGCATCATGTCTATTTCAGTCTATCTCAGGGTAACCCGCTTAGGAACAAAATGCAAGCCCCACAGAACCACCGTCTCCCTGTCGGATTTATTAGATATCTGGCCAACTAGACCCACGCCTCCAAGGCATACGCATTCCTGTACGCCAGCGCAGTCTGCGGCCCCTCAGAATCAATAATATAACCATATTCACATCGATCAAAGGGGACTTTGAACTGGTCACGGTAAAAAGCGTCATACTTGTGATCCAGAGCATCCAGTAGATTACGCACTGATCCATCCGGATGAAGCACGTCCCATGGCTTGACGCAGGTCTTTCCCTGACACGACTTGGGGACGAGGAGAAGGGCGTCGAGTCTGGAGATTACCTGGGTGATATCAAAGCCCATGATATGATGCTTATCTGCTTGGCCCTTCCGTGCGCTGGGGTGGAGATTATTGATTTGATACGGGTCGGTCTGCGTTTATTAGCCTTCTTCAACGATACCATGGAATGGAAGACACACGGTGAGATCATATAATTCATGCTCGTTGTTGCACCAGACCGAGTAGTAGAGGTTGTACTCATCACTGAGGATTCGCACCGCCTTATAGGTGTTGTTCGGGACCGTCGGGATTCCTAAGAAATCAGACCCCGTCCTAACCTTGAAAATGAGAACATACCGAGGTTAGAAATGCCACCTTCTAACATAGCCTGCCCCCAGTACTCAACCGCTACATACTCATGGAGCGTCCCCCTTGAACCAGCAATCCGCATTGGTGTGCCATCGAAATCATCGCGGAGAGGCAACGCGGCTAGCGTGAACAATGTGGGTGCAACATCGATATGCGTCGTGACGATATCCTGCTCCGCGCCCTCGGGGATACCAGGGCCACGAATGAAGAACGGCACGCGGATGTCCTCGTCAAAACCGCAGGTCTTGCCGGGGGGCAGGCGGTGTTGTCCGACGTGGAAGCCGTTGTCGGATGTGTAGATGATGTATGTGTTCTCGAGCTTGTCGCTTTGCTCTAACCGGGTGATGAGCTGATCTACCAGCTCGTCAACACCCTGGAGTGCGCGCAGCCGCTGGCGGTAGTAGTGATTATTGTAGTTGACGACAGTCTGGTTCTGATAGGGGAGATCATGGATCCAGCTCATGCTGGTTGGCTTACTTGTCAGTAACTCTGTCAGTTAGGAATCAACTCTAACTCACCTCCTTGGGGTTAAAGTTGGGAGCCCGCAGGACCTTGGCGTCTGGGAAAAGATGTCTGTGCCAGTCCTCCGGGATGGGCTCATCCATCCACATGGGTCCGGCACCTCCTCCATACGCCCCATTCATGTTGGAGTGCAGAGCGATGGGTGCGACAGCCAGGAAGAATAGAACTTTGATTGTGTCTGCCGAGATAACTGACCGGAGGATCATGGTTGCGCTGATACGTCGCGTTCATGTAGTCGTAGGTGTATGGATCCAGGACAAAATCCAACGCGGAGAAGCCGGAGACATGCGGACTGTCGTAGTTGTCGACCGAGTGGGCGTTCATGAGCTTGCCGGTGTAGTACGTATCCTATCCTGCCTGCTGCAGCCAGACGGGGAGGAAGTCGTCATTGAATCCGCGATCAATGAACTTGGGGTATCCTCCTGTATGCTATCAGCACTACTCTATTGAATCTATGTTGAATAGATGAGATACCCCATGGTGAATGCACATCAGTGACGTTGGTGATATGGGCCTGTCGCCCCGTCAAAAGACTCACCCGCGACGGGCAGCAGAGAGCAGTAGTCACAAAGTGGTTGACAAACGTCGTCCCCTTGTCTCTCATATGTTTCATGGTCAGCGGAGTGTACGATAGCGAACCCAGCTTCAGATCCTGGTCGTCTGTCATGATGAAGAGGAAGTTAGGCTGCCGTTTCGTAGAAGCCGAGACGAGGCCTGCCTTGAGGGCAGCCATCAGGCACAGCGTGATAGTGAGACGGTCACTGAATAGCTTCATTCTGGCGACAGGCTGCTTGGTAGAGTATGCCAGGCCATATATACTCCATACTTCCGAACTGTGAAAGAACAGCTCGCGAAAGCCCAGCGCACTTCGGCGATTACCCTGAGTCATGAGTCTATACACGGCACCTCAACGCTTCGATATGCTAGTCCCCGAGGTACCCGGCCCGAGTCAGACGTACTAGCCATCATTATATAGGAATGCCTCATAGGATAGGTTTTGTAGGCAGAATCTGACAGCGGGGCGATTGGAGCCACTTCGTTGGGGGCCAAAAGAGAATTTTCTCGCAATGGCAGTGATAATTGTATTGTCGTATTATAGTGTGTGCTATCCAGTCAAATGAGGTTAGAATAGCCGCCGAGGCCTCGTAGTAGTAGCCGTGCCGCATTTCCTTTGGGGTCCAGATATGATTGCGAGAGGAGAGCAAGAGGTACTATACAGATCATGGAAGTCATTACTCAACAACATTCACGATTATCAGTTGTATCGGTTCTAACGCCATGTAATGTCGATTCCCTGCTGTATTAGCTAGCAGAATAAATGAAGTAAGCACAGCTCCAGAGTGCCTTGGCCGTTTCTTCCGACCCACTTTGGTTGGCATCTATGAAGTGAGAGGGAATGTGTCCAAGAGTTGCCTGGAACTGCATGGAGCTGCAGCCTGTATTTCCATGACGATCTCCTGGATGCGTTGCATGGAGCTGCCAGCAATGGGCCAGGTGTCGCCCATGGACAGAAGCACGCCAATATTCAGTGAGAGGTAAGGTTGGTTGACTTCCGACACTGGCAGACATTCCTCTGCAAGCAAGGCGACTTGGAGAATTGAGCTTAGATTCAGAATATAGGTGAAGAACGGGGTGTGATTGGCGACCGCTGTCGATAACGACGCCAACTTGGAGATGTTCACTGCGCCGGCCGCTACCTTGGCTGTGTGCATCTGCGGACTGAGCGAGGTGGACGAAAAGACAGGGGGCTGCGAGCAGAAAACGCGACTGCTGATGGGGAGAAAGGCTAGGAGGGAGGACCGGGGGAAATGGAGGTAGATAGAGGCGCAGTGGACGAGGGCCGCGGCCTGCAGCATCATCTCGTCCACCTCCCCCATGGGCTGAAGAATGGCACGTTTGGATTTGGGCAACCGATGGAACCAGCCAGTTATGGTTGCGCTCAGGCTGTCCAGTGCTTCCTGGGAGATATGGGTCTCGCCTGCCAGCAGACATCTCCGAAGCAGCAGGGCGGCTTCCACCCGGTATGCAAAGGAGGAGAACTGACCCTTGCAAAGAAGGCTTTGACGCTCCAGGTCGGCCATGGTATACAGCTGTACTCCTATACAGCCCTGCTGGTATTCCTCCTGCTCGCAAGGCAGAGGCACGTCGGGGGTATTGGTCATGTGGAACTGCAAGACGCCATCCAGCTGCACCGCAGCCAGTAAGACGTCCACAACTACGATTTCCCACCAAGTGCGTCGCAGACATTCCGCTTGAACTGGATTCTGCAGGCTCATGGCGTCGGAGATCTCCCGGCGATGAAGACCCAGTTCCAGGCTGAGTTGGATGGCATGCGCCAGGCAGGACTTGGCTTCATCCGGCTGTTGTCGTCCGTGCAGCACAATGGTCAATAACAGAAAGGCTTGCACCTTTTCGACGCTGGACTCGGCCTCCTGCACGGATGTTTGAAGCGAACCGCAGCAGTCTGGAACGAACCGGGAGAGGTAATGCAGACTGATGAACTCGATGACATCAAGGAGGTGTGCTGGGGGCCCTGATTGCAGGAACACCTCCATGGGAGGGAGGAAGGGATGGGCCTGGTGGAAATGCAGATAGTAGAGCGAGATTAAATGCATTCTCCGATCTCGACTGGCGGATGAGGGGGGATATGTTAGATATGCGTCATGCTGCTGACGCTGCTGGGTCATCGAATTAAGTGGCGAAAACGGAGCCATTCCGATTATTGGTTGCTCAGCTGCCAGAGACACGCTGTCTTCCTGCAGGGAAAAAGACGGAGTCGTTATGCAATAAGGACCAGGACGACACTTGCGGCCTCGTCGCGAAGGAACAAAGTGACAAGGGAGACTCAAAGAGGCGCACCGAGCGCATCCAGACAGGTTTCCGTCACACTTGAGATGTCTGTCCCGGCAGTTAAGACAGGCAACTGTAGAGGCAAGATTTGCTGATGCTGGACTGGACGATTCATGAGGATCCATCATGGTTGATAGAAGTAGTTGTAGAGGGGAAGAGTTGAAGCTATAGAAAGTCGGAATTCATACGGGATTCGATTTCGGCGATTGAGAAAATGCCCTGCTTAGTCATTATCCTACCGTGACTGCCCTGGTGCAATAGAATAGATATATGCATGGTGTAACAAATGACAATAATATGGAGATAGTGACAGCAAGGACTGGTTGATGACGGTGATACTGGTTGTCAACTAATCTCTATAAGATCATGGATACGGTACACATTTATATATTTGGAAGCCCATCTTGCTAGCCGAAAAGACAGAAATGAATCCATAGTCTATCAAGTCTATTCAACAGTGAATATCAACTCACGATCAATGTCAGACACGCGGGTTCCAACGAAGCATCTGTATTGTCCCCGGTCCAATTGCCACTGACGCTCCTGCTCATCGTACCAGCGCAGTTCCTCACGCTTGACAGGAATGGCAACGTCTCTCTCCTCTCCTGCTGGCACCCATACCTTGCAGAACCCTGCTAGGGTCTTCCGGTAGCTCACCAGTCCCTTGTCCTGGATGCGCGCTGATGGAGAAACATACACCTGCACCACCTCATGGCCGTCCCGACCTCCTACATTGGCGACTCGAGCGTGCACAACCATCTGGGACGCAGTCGTAGTCATCGTTCCACTGAGCCGGACATCAGACAGCCTAAAGCTGGTATAGGACAGCCCAAAGCCAAACGGCCATAGCGGCACAATGTCCTGCTCATCGAACCACCGATAGCCCACAAGCACCTTCTCGCCAAAAACGCTGTGATCCCGCGCCGCCTCGACAGGGAACCACGCACTGGAGCAATGATCCTCCAGACGCCGAGGGAAAGTGATAGGAGTCTTACCGGAGAAGTTACAGACGCCCAGGAGGACATCCGCCAAGGCGTGTCCGTTCTCCTGACCCTGGTACCACGCGAGCACGATGGCGCGCGCCTGCTCCGCCCATGGCATGCTCACCGCGCTGGCGGCCTGCACGATAACGATGGTGTTGGGGTTGGCGCCGCAGACGGCCGTGACGAGCTCGTCTGTACGGCCGGGAAGCTGGATATCAGGCCGGTCGCCCCCTTCGCCCTCGGAGTCCTTGTTGTGGCCGACAACGAGCACGGCCACGTCGGCTTCGCGTGCACTTGCAATAGCACGCTCCATCATTGCCGTCTCGTCTTCCTCAAGGGCCAGGCCGATCCGAAGACCTGTGACATTCGGAAAGAGAGTGTTATCAAAGGCCTCCACGGCCGGTAAGGTAACCACGTTGTCCACCCGCAGCGCGTACTTACGACCAGCCTCCAGCTCGACGCTCACCATCTTATCCTCACTCGAGCAGCCGAGGAACCCGTTGCTCACCTTCGTCCACTCCATGTTGTCGATGAGGAGTTTCTCGTCGAGGAAGAGCTTTGCCTTGCCTGTGTTGGCCAGGCTGAATGCGTACCTGCCGGCGTGATCACGCCTGTCGCGCGGTAACAGTATTGTTGCCCCCTCAGGGAGTCGGGCACATCGCCGTCACTCATCAGGTAGATGAGTGAGTCGGCCCAGTGTTGGTGGCGACGGTCGGTCCATCGAATGCATGACCCGCGAAGAAGGTTATCTGCAGACCCTGCTGGGAGGAATCCGGAACGGTGAGCAGATTACCTAGGAGTGGCGGACGGAGACTGAACGGCATGCCCGGCTCGTACGTTACCTGCACCTCAGGATACGCTGTCTGAATCGCCTTTGTCAGGCATTCCTCCGGCGTTGTGATGTAGAAGGCATTGGAGAACCCGGTTCACAACGGGGGTAATTGGATCACGATTCATATCTGCTAGTTGAGATGTTTATTTGCAGACAAGAGATATGAATGTTTCTCTGCACGGTGAAGAAACACTACATTGAGAATGGCATTTATCTCCAGTCGTTCTAATCTATACCCAACAACAGTACAATCCATATCACATCCAAGTGTAGCCCCGGCTAGTCTTCAGAGAACTCAATTATTCATAGGAATGCTTGGGAATTCCAGTGCTTATCTCCCTCTTGTTTCCTTGGTACAGGGTCGGCGATATAGTGGGGCGCCGTTCTGATCGACTGCATATCCCGTCAATCATGATCATGGACTCATGGCACCGTCCCGCCACCCGCCGACTTTGCGGGTCTGGCTTGGTCAGAGTTTGGCTATATGGCCTGATGATTGGCCGAATATCTAGCATATCTAGCATACACTTGACGGGGTAAGAATCCTGAATGGAGACTAGTTCGGATCCGAACAGACTGGTACCCTCCCCACGGTACAGAGCCCAGACTGGGATACAGCTGGGGATGCATGCAATGACCACTTTTTCTAATCTGGAGAAGTATACTCATTTCGATGGTCAATGCGCATCATGATCAAAGGGGAGGTGGAGTGCTGTAGGTAGCAACTAGCAAGTTCTTCTTGTGCTGCATATGCATACCAAGAATAATACTAATAAGCTCTCTGGGCAGGGTAATGAATCCTTCCCGTGGACCAAGATGACCAAGACGCCTCTGGTCTCTAGACCGGGGCAACTATACGAAGGATTAAGTTCGGTGTCCAGTATGACTCGATATGACTGGGTAGTCAGCTGTCCCCGTCAGACCGTCAGACAATGGGACCGGCGAAGTGAGGCATGAGGACAGTCTGATTCCAAGTTATTCAATCGATCGGAGGAGACGGTATAGACGAAGATACCACAGTAAGGCGGAATCAAAGGAACACGGACAAAGTTGGGGCCATGCTTAAAGGCGGCAGTTTGCCAACGAGAATCTCCAGGCCTTCCTCTCTCCATTCAGCCATTCTCCTTTGCATTATCACTGCTTGTCAATATGACATCCACTTCTGGGTCTGCTGGATCCGCCCGGGGTATCCCCGGGATCATCTGGGCCATCGTTATCTTTGGCTCCTTGTCCTCTGCCGGATTTGGCTTTGACTCGGGCTGGTGGTCCGGCATCATGAGTTCCTCGCAATTTGCCCGCACCTTTGGGTCCTTTGACCCCGTGCAGCGGAGGTGGTCCCTCACCTCCAACCAGCAGTCCCTCGGCACAGGACTGGGCTACGCTGGGGTGATCCTCGGCCTGCTCTGTGGGACGGGTCTGGTAATTATGTTTGTCAATCCGTTTACACAGGAGGCTATTGGAGGCCGTGTGGCTTTCATCTATGGCTCGTTCTCTGTTCTAGCGGCAGCTTTTGTATGGTTTATTGTTCCGGAGCTGCGGCAGCGCTCGCTCGAGGAGATAGATGAGATGTTTCAGGAGCGGCTGCCGACTAGGGTCTTTGCGTCGTATGTCTGCCGTGTGCCAAATGAGGCTGCCTTGGAGCAGAAGACAGCGTTCGAGTGTGTGGAGGAGGCTTGATAGATGGATGGATATTTTATGGTCGTGAAGTGTAGTCCGGTGGAAACGCTTAAGCAGTGCTTTATGTCGCTAGACCTACGTTTAAGACATGTGTAAAAGCTTTGCCAAGATGAGAACCATTGTACAAATGAAAAGGACTGCTTGCAACCAGTGATGCTCTCTCTATTCAAATTCTCTATACACGTAAGATCGGGCCAGACGAGGCGCTATCCCGACACTAAGTAGATACGTGTCGAGACCTGAAAATCCAAGACAGTATCTATCTAGGTATAAGCACTCGACTGACGAATTCCGGTCCCAAACCGGTAGAAAATCCATGGCAGGGGCACGAATGCAACAGCCAGAAAGGCCAGGAGACTGGAGGCCCAGCTGTACCCGAGATTGTTGTACACTGCAATAGTCAGTACAGCTCTCAAGTAGTAAAGTTGAACACATACTAGCAATCGTGAACAGGGGAAAAGACCCTCCAACTGAATAGCGCAGCAGACCGTTGGCTGCCAGCGCCGAAGCCCCGTATTTGGCTCCGTAGACGTTGGTGAGGTACAAGGCCGTCGACACCTGGCTCGTTAGCATTGAACAAGACGACGGCGGGGGGACCTACAAAGATCAGAATGTTGGAAAAAGCAAACAATCCCGTCGCTGTGATGCTGCTCATCCAATGCACCCCCGGCCGGGCAGTCCAGGCAAACCAGAATAACGACGCCGGCATCAGGGGACTGCCCACCATCGCTCCCCAGAGCAACCGCTCCGGAGGCGGAGGCACATCCGAGTTCCGGGCCCGATGCTTGGTCAAGGTGTACGAGTCGATGAGAATCAGGGCGATGGTGCCAACCACGCAGCCAACCGGGATCCCAATAAAGACCAGCCCACACTGGCCCGGAGAGAAGTCATAAATGGTGCTGTAAATCAGCGGAATCGAGGCCAAAAAGCAGAACAGCACAGAGAAGTTCAGCGACGCATAGAGCGAGCAGAGCGCAACAATTGGCTCAGTCAGCAGCATGTAGACCGGCCGCGCCAGTGTCACCATCACCAGGAAGCGAAGTCCCGCAAGACCACTGGGGATGGGGGCCGGTGGCACAGGCAGCCCCAGCTTCTTCGCTCTGTGCCGGATAATGGGGCCCGGATAGGTCTCCTGCGCAGCCAGCGTGAAGACCCAGATACCAGCCCCGAGGAACAGTGACGTCCACTGGGACCAGGGCCAGTTCTTGTACTCTGCGATCCAGCCGCCGACCAGCGAGCCCAGCGCGGGTCCCATGAATGCGATCGCCATCAGCAGCATCACCCCGCGGTTCGTGTACACGCCAGTCCAGATATCCATGATAGTTCCGGCGCCCACGGCGAGAGGCGCAGAGATGAGAATTCCAGCCAACAACCGGCAGACGGCGAGCGTGGCCAGATTCTTGGCGAAACCGGCGCCCAAGATGAAGAGCAGAGCTAGCGGAGTGATGATGACATAGATGAATCGTCGACCGTACGTCTCGCTCAGAGGGGCGGAGACCATGGGCCCAAAGGCGAGTCCATAGACATAGACAGTGAACGGGAGGAGGGATAAAGTGATGCTGATGTTAAATTCTTTTTGGCCCTTCGCATGGGATGGCGAGTAGATGGCCAGAGCGAAGGATCTATATCTGTCAGCGCGGAGAGATTTTGTCATAAGACACTAGATACTGACACAAGAAGACAGAGCAAGGATGGGACGGCAGTGTTGTATAGTTTCTTGCCCAGACTCCAGTTTCTCGCATTTGCTGGGTCAACCGACCATTCTGGAAGGTCGAGCTCTTGTTTGGACTCGGCAGGGGAAGGAGACATCGTAGGGATGTCTGACTGCATGATATGATGAGAGTATTGCACCAGAGCGAGATACTCAGGGTATTATCCTATCTCTCTGCATATCCGAATGCATGGGACCCACTAATTCGGCGACGAGAAGTGACATAATCAGACAATGAAATAGACACTTGGGTGCCGATACCCGGCGAGATGATCCTTGTGGATTGAATGGGATGTGAATGCCACTCCTGAGTATGATTTCTATAAGGCCAAAGTCAAGAGACCGACCTTATTGCTGTATATAAGCTGGTAGCCCACGTTACAATTTCAACATCATCTCCTCCAGGGCTTGTCTGTTCTGTCTCAGAACCTTTTCTACGTCTGATCGAGCCGTCGTTCTCTGCACCCAAGCAAGATATCACGAAGATTCTATAGATACATTTGTTCCTGATATCCTCATTGGGGTCGACGATGGCGGGGAAGTTGTCATTGGTATTGAAGTTCTGACGCTCTCAAAGTCCGCGAACAACATGGTGCTAGGAATGTGCAGCTGAGAGGATATGGCAACCTTCCATGGGTTAGGTCAGAGGGGATGCAAGTAATACAGATGGCTGCATAATGAGCAAAGAGAGATGATCTATAGGCAAAATCATAGGCAAATTTGCCATCTGGGAATACCAGAATTTCCTTGACCTAACCGGGATCTCCCCTTAAACGATCCTCCAGTGGACGCCGATCCGCATTAATCGGCGATGTTCCTTGCCTCTTTCTATTGCATGCAGCATCTATCCCGTATACAGGCACGAGGAGTATATCACACGTCTGCAGGACATGAGATACGACTTTCCTCCTGGAAATTGGAAACATTCTATGCTGCAGTTACATTCTCACACTTGGTTTGATAGTTCAGTATATGTTTTCTCTAGGTAGCATCCTATTGACCATCAAACCACTAAGCTAAAAAGGCGTCTAGACCTCCGTTTCTAGTATAGTAGAAATGATAGTGCATATTCTGGTTGACACATCCTTATTGTGTTTACAAGTATTAGGGTAGTTTGTTTACCCCTGTTTCGTGCCAATCTCGCCAGTCCAGCTATGAGATATACATTCGCAGTTTATAATCATAAGTTGTCTCCCATATGAACAAGGTTTTTGCTTGCCATTGGAGTGTGACGTCATAGGCAAACCCTAGCCCTAATAGATCAGTGGATGCCCAAAATTAGAACCATTTGATTCTGACCACTCGGCCAACAGTACGGAGTAATATTACAACATTAAGCTGATGGGGCCGTGCATGCTTCCCTTACTCAGCTCGTCAGCAACCGGGAGCTTTGTCAGCCACCCTTGGGATGATCGTCACTAGCGGGGTATTGAGTATTTCTATAGACTGACTACCTTATGCTTCATCGGAGATCCTTCATCCATCTCCATTAACTAAGATTACATCCTCTCGAAATGGCCATTCCATCAAACAATATAGCTTTCACTGCTCCCATAAATCCTCCCGGTGCCGATCCCATCCTCACCCGCAGTCAGATCTGGAATGGTTTGCTCCTCAAGATCCGCTCCGCAGAGACATTCGTTCCAGCAGCCATTCAGTCAACGGCAGTCCTCAGTGAATCTGCTGATGAAGCTGGAAATCCGGTCATCATCCGCGAAGTGGTTTTTCGCCAAGACCAGCGGAGAGTCAAGGAGACGGTGACGGCCCACAAAGACTCCCGGGTTGATTTTGTCCAACCTGATGGGAGTACCATCAGTAACATTGTCAGTGAAGGCGCAGAGGGGGAGCTGTATATGACCTATGTTTTTGAGTGGAGGCACCCAGGTGCTTCGGAGGAGGAACTGGCTGCGTTGAGGGAAAGGGAGAAGATGATGAGCAAGGGGGCTGTTGAGGGTACCATTAGTGCCATGAGGGAACTCGCTAGAAAGGGAGAGATTTGATTCGCTCGAGTATGTCTGGGTTTCTTTGGATCTGTCTCTACGTGAATGGGATGGAAGAATAATCAATGTACTCCATTTGATGACCACGCGGACAGGCCTCACATATATATGATTTCATGACCATGCTCAAGTGTGGGAATGTATTTACAGATTTAGTAAACGTAAGAGACGATTTTATGATTAGAAAACTGGCACCAAAAAGATTTAGGGAGAAAATGCCTCTCAAACACGAAAGTATATCTGGAATAGCAGTAAGCATGATATCTGAACTTATGCTTTGGTGACCACTAAAAATGCGGCCTTTCTCCTGTAGAATACGCCGTTTTCTGTGACCTAAGTGACGAGCTCTCTGATGGATGTCAAACCAGGTATCCACTTGAGTCCACTAAGTGGCATAGCTGAAGCATCCGGTGGGGTTCGCTGACCAGTCGATCCGACTGGTGATCCTAGGGACAGTCCGTATTCTAGAGGGGATAATAAGGTTGTAATGTCCCGATATAAAACGCAGGTAGCTTGATTGGCCACACCTAATAAGCAAGATTTCGAGCCATCTTATGTAAATGCAGGATGAGTTCATTCTGCATGACTAGGCCACAAGAGAATGTAGGAGCGGAGTTAATGTAGAGGACAAATATATACAGTCTATTGTGATCACTCAAATAAGATGAAAATGCCCACTGTATATCAATTACACCTCTCTTTTATGTTCAGCTGTTGTGGCCCTAGTTAGTACTCCTTAGCAATTTCTTACTGTCCAAATCTAGGTCATAGATTTCTAAGGCTTCTAGCCCGTGACAGTAGGGTCAAGCTGGATCCTAGTCTTAATACTATAAGAGCTGAAGCTAATAGGCAGCATCTATATTAACTAGAGTAAAGGTACCGTAAGTAACAGAATAATAGATAGCACTGGTAAAAGTAAACTAAGAGTAGAGCCTAAGACCTTTAAGCTTCTTCTTAGGGGCTATAATAGCAGGAGACATAGCTATTATAGTGGTGATGGATACATATAACATGAAGGACTAGGGATGGAAAAGAAACAGGTGTTACTAATCTAGAAAAATAAGAGTAAAAGTTTAAGCGTAAGTTGTTGACAGCTTATAACTACAGTTAGAGTTAGACTAAGGGGAGGGCGGCCTATACCTGTTTGAGGTGATCAGCATTTTTAGGCATTTTTCAGTGTTTTCCAACAGATCTTTTTATTTAGGCAGACTATCATAGGTATCAGGTTGCGTGGTTCGGCAGACATCGGGCTTAGTTATGGGATATGTATCCGTGACTATCCGCAGAGGACATCGTCCAGACACCTTTTTAGCCTAGCTAGCGGTATTATAATTCTATAATACGCAAATCAAAAATACTAAGGCAGCTGAGCAAACAGCTTATAAACCCATCACTACCCAGCGAAATGAACTGGTATCCATACAGAATTATAATTGTGTAGATAGTGGATGAATATGACATTGATATACTAAAACCCCGCCAAGTCAAACTTTACACCATTGGCATTCTCTTGCTCCATGTATACATATATCCATGGACACAGATACATCCATACGGAGTTAGGTTAGGTTCTGTGCGTTGTCATGGTCCTTTTCCTGGCTGGTTTGCAAAGGCATGGTTTTCCACGAATGGCAGGCTGGGTCAAGAGATGCCATAATGCAGGCATGACATGATATCAGATGTCCTATTCCTGTCCATATCTTACGGTAGCGTAGCTCTGTCTGTATCTGTATCTTACTAGCGGCGTGGAAATCACTAGTTGGTCTTTTATGGAAGCCTGACCTCCCAACTCCCAACAGCTCTTGTTCTCCTATCCTGCAATCGTCTCCTATACTCAACTCGCCTTCATTTTTGAATCTGAATACTCGTATCTGCCCACCAACATGCGTGAAATTGTGAGTCCGCTCTCTGATTTCGGAATATCCTGTCGTCGAGATCGCTGACCTCTCATCTCGATTATGCTGAATAAAGGTTCATCTTCAAACCGGCCAATGCGTGAGTCAATCCGCGCTCTCATGAGAAATTGAAGTAATGCTAAGCAATGATACTTCTTCGCAGGGTAACCAAGTTGGTGCTGCCTTTTGGTAATTCAGCATAACTGTCTATTACTCCCTGATTCTACCGTTCTTACCTCTGACACGGCCCAGGCAAACCATCTCCAGCGAACACGGTCTCGATGAGTCCGGCATGTCAGTGATCCGGTCACTGTCGCTTACGATCTATCTAACACTACCATAGGTGCAATGCCTCATCCGACCAGCAGCTGGAGCGGATGAATGTCTATTTCAACGAGGTCGGCAACTCGAAATACGTCCCTCGAGCGGTCCTCGTTGACTTGGAACCGGGAACAATGGATGCCATTCGCTCCGGCCCCCACGGAGCCCTTTTCCGACCTGATAACTTTGTGTTTGGGCAGTCCAGCGCGGGCAACAATTGGGCAAAGGGTCATTACACGGAAGGCGCAGAGCTGGTGGATCAAGTCATTGATGTTGTTCGCCGTGAGGCGGAGAGCTGTGACTATCTGCAAGGATTCCAGATCACCCATTCTCTGGGCGGCGGAACGGGAGCTGGCATGGGAACGCTTCTCATCTCCAAGATACGGGAGGAATTCCCTGATCGGATGATGGCAACATTCTCGGTCCTGCCATCGCCCAAGGTCTCTGATACCGTGGTGGAGCCGTACAATGCGACACTGTCAATCCACCAGTTGGTCGAGCACGCAGATGAGACGTTTTGCATCGACAATGAGGTATCAGTCCTGATTATTCCAAGTCGATGACGAGCTAACAAGCACAGGCGCTCTATGATATCTGTACCCGGACGCTGAAGCTGTCTTCCCCTTCGTATGGTGATCTCAACCATCTCGTTTCGACGGTCATGTCCGGCATCACTGCCAGCTTTCGGTTCCCAGGACAGCTGAATTCCGACCTTCGGAAGCTGGCGGTTAATATGGTTCCCTTTCCCCGGCTGCATTTCTTCATGGTGGGCTTTGCTCCATTGACCAGTCGAGGAGCCCAGTCCTTCCGCGCAATGAGTGTCCCAGAACTCACGCAGCAGATGTTTGATTCCAAGAATATGATGACGGCTTGCAACTTTCAAAACGGCCGCTTTCTGACCTGCTCGGCCCTTTTGTAAGCTTTCCTTTCTACTCGAAATCCCTGGAAAAAGCTAATCAGTCTCAGCCGCGGCAAGATCTCCATGAAAGAAGTCGATGATCAAATGCTCAATATCCATACCAAGAACTCCGGTTACTTTGTCGAATGGATCCCAAATAATGTTCAAACAGCCCTCTGCTCTGTGCCTCCAAAGGGCCTGAAAATGTCGGCCACTTTTGTGGGTAACTCCACATCCGTCCAGGAGCTCTTCCAGCGCGTGGCGACCCAGTTCACGGCCATGTTCCGCCGCAAAGCCTTCTTACACTGGTATACCGGCGAGGGAATGGATGAGATGGAATTCACCGAGGCGGAAAGTAACATGAATGATTTGATGTCCGAATATCAACAATACCAGGAGGCCAGTATCTCCGACGGAGAGGAGCAACAGTATGCGGAGGAGGAGGAGGCATATGAGGCCGAGGAATAAACCCTCTGAATTTCACCATCTCGTGCAAGATCGACAGTAGCCCTATCCAGCTTCAAGCTTGTCATTCCTTTCTCTGTCTCTCTGGGAGCTTGCCTGGAATTCCTCGAATTGTTTACGATACTCACCGTCTTAAACAGGAATGGAACTTCAGTCAGCTAATAATCTAGTAGTGCCGTTCTCTCCGCATTGCGGTCATGGCAGAGGTTTGGTAGATATCGTCCTCTGTACCATTGATCGCATTTGGTTGATATTGCAATCGACTGTCATGTATGCGAAGGAAATCGGACACACATGAGTCAACCGTGGAATAAATGTAGTGCCCGGTATATCTGTGCGAACCTCTTCGGTTATCAGGTGCTAAATTACTAGTAACGGTGGGCGACTGTCGGCCATAAGAGCAAAGTTCTGATCTTTATGAAAAGAGCGGTCCGAGTGACGCTCAGTAATAATACTCGAGAGACGTCGCGGAACAAGTTGGTTCTTAGCCTAGCATCAAACTGCTTAACAGGCCAGGTTTGAAAGCATCTCTCGTTACTCTTCCCTCGATGTACTCCATCAAGATCAGGTCTACACGAGGTGAAGTCAACGTAGCTGTACATATCAGAGCAGGGTCGCACTAAAAGTATCGAGGTGTATATTCTCCAGCAATGGATGATAATAAGGGCTAGACTCTTTGTACTCAGGACGCAGGCTGTGGGTATGGATATAACTTCTTCAGGGGCACAGCCGCAGGATCGAGCAATTAAGAGAATGACTAGATTCTGCGGGCTGTGCACAGATCCAACAGATACTCTCGAGGTAGGGATCAGGATGGACCCGACCATATGGTAAACTACTACACCATGACAAGAGTCTCCATCCTTCGACTCACCTCAATTAGGAGTGAAAAGACAAACAGAGGGGCTAACCACGATGCAAACCTTCAGACAGGATGTGATGCAGTCCACTACTGAGATGACTATGGAATAGTGTCTGAACCATCAAGACGAATTCGAGTTGTCACGACAGCCGAATGCCGATCCTACAGATGCCCTGTCAGCAACATCCCTTGTCTAGAAGATTCCGCCGCGTACCAAGAGCTCCAGAGTTATATAAATCACTGATCTAGACGATAACACCGTACGTCGCTCCAACTAAGAAGAGGAGCCCCAGTATCACCAGACCGCAATGCAGCAGGTATACGACCCTCTAGACAACCGCCCCGTTTCTATAGTGGCCGTGATCATACAACCATAACCGCCCAGGGAGACTCATGGCCAGGGGGTTTGAAACACACTGATCCCACGAGCGCAATCAGATAATTGAAGAGCGGGATCGCCCCCGCCAGAATGAACGCCAGGGCGCCGAGAATGATCATATTGGCGAACCAGACGGCCCAATGCACGACGGTGGTGGCCTGCAAATGGCGCGATTTTCCCAGGACCCGGACGAAGATGCACTTAGCCGCGACCTGAGCCCGGTTGAGTTACGAACGATCTTGCGCGGAAAGTATCCGGGAAACCTACATGAAGATATAGGGTGCCGCTCACAACCAGCCTGATCAAGGCAACACTATAAGACACCATCTTGATCGTTTATCCAGTGCTCTATATGTGGTTAGTATTGATCGCACAGGGGAGGACAATAGGTAAAAAGAAGTAATACTTACTCCCAGCGACGGGCTCGCTACCCACTTCCCACACCAGCGATAGACAACCAGGCTAAAAACAAGGTACGATGCCGTCACCAAGGCCATACACGTATACAACAGTTTCTTGTAGCCTCCGGGTTCCACATCCCCGAGATGACCAGCAAGAAGGCACTCGTACCGGCCGAGGAGAAAAAGATGGTACAGGAGGCGACCACGCCGGCTGCGAAACCCGGGTTATTGATGACGACAAACGCCACGTTGTACGGTCCTTCCTGTCGTGCAGCTGCCGGTCTGTCTCGTGTGGTCACCCCGATCACAACAGAGGACAGCGATGTAGATGGATAGGAATCCCGCGTAAGTCAGCCCACCCACGTGCTCCAGTTTGCGGATGGATGGGATTGCGATGATCACTAGCTTCCTTGCTTTTCATTTGCAAGTCCGGAAAAGGGTAGGCAAACGTTATATAAAAACATTGTCCGTAGTCTATCCAATGCCCCATCTTGGAGATTTCGGATGGCATGTGCCTCTCAGATACAAGCCGTCCAATATGACCCGCTTAGCGGTAAATGAATGCCATGATTCATTGCAAAAGGGCCAGTAATTGGCACTGGCCATAGTGTGGATCAACTCTCGACCCACAGGAAAGCATATGCAGGATGATGAACTGGGTAATGCCCTCGGCACAGGACTTCGAGTCAGACAAGGATGCGCTCTGTACATATTAACTAACGAGATATGAGGGACACTGGCCAGTAAAATGCAACGGCACAAGTACGGTCTCGGATGTTGCATCGACTAAAGCCTTAGTATGTTCATTAGCTGCCTGGTTGGACGATCCCGACACACCTGGGATATATTTCCAGCCCCATTTAAGTCAAAGCAGTGCTTGTTTTCTTGAACCGTAACATGTTCCATTCAAGAGGGGTCTTCAATCTGATCTCCCTGTTGTCGACTTGCAATTGGAACATATTGTTCCGCTCTGTATGAACAAAAACGCTTATAGAGCGGCCGCAGTTGCTTTCTCTTTATGCAAGTCCTCTCAATGATCATGCCACATAGCGCCCACCAAGACGATTACCGAGTTGGAGTAGACGTCGGCGGCACCTTCACCGACGTCTACGCCTTCACGCCTGACGGCCAGATTGCAAGAGCCAAGGTTCCAACCACCGTCGAAGACCAAAGCATGGGAGTCAAGAATGGAATCCAGAAGGTTCATCAAATTCTCAAAGAACGCTACTCCTGCGACGGCAAGTTCCAGTTCATCCACCATGGCACCACCACGGCCACCAACGCTGTTCTCGAAGGCAAAGGCGCGCGTACCGGTCTGATCGTCACGGCAGGTCACAAGGACATTTTGGCGGTGCGCCGGTCCCAGATCCCTGGTGGTCTGGGGGCCTGGCTGCACTATACTCCTCCGGAGCCGATCGTGCCTCTCGAGCGAGTGATACAGTGTCGGGAGCGAATGTCGGTGGACGGAGAGACAGTCGTCGCGGTGGATACGGATGCGCTGCGTGGGGACCTGAAGGCATGGGTGAAGGAAGGGCCCGAAGCTGTGGCGATCTCGTTGCTGAATTCGCACTGCAATAGCGACCATGAGGCTTTGGTGGCTAAAGTCGTGCGCGAGGAGCTCGGGTCTGATCTCACGGTAATCTGCTCGAGCGACGTTCTCAGAGAGGTAGGCGAGTACGAGCGAACAGTCACCACCTGCACCAATGCACTGGTCAAACCGGTGATTCAGAGTTATCTCAGTAATCTGCAAGATTTACTGGCGGAGGATGGCGATACGATCCGGATCCTCAAGTCGGACGGCGGTCTGACGAGCTTGGAGCTGGCGGGACAGACGCCCGTCAATATTCTGATGTCCGGTCCTGCTGGGGGAGTCCAAGGGGTGGCAGACGTCGTCACACGCAACACGCCATACAAGAACCTGATCACCTTTGACATGGGCGGCACGTCGACGGATTGCGCCCTGATCAACCAAGGGAAGCCGCAGCTTCGTCGCGAGACGGTGGTCGGCCAACTCACCGTCCGGTCGCCCGCTGTGGATATTCGGACGGTGGGAGCAGGAGGCGGTTCCATTGCAAAATACATGAGCATCACTGAGACCATGAGAGTCGGCCCGGAGAGCGCAGGGGCCAGCCCAGGACCCGCATGCTACCGCAAGGGAGGGACCGAAGCCACCGTCACGGACGCCAACCTTGTGCTGGGATATCTCCCTGAGACCCTCTTGGGAGGCGATTTTACTCTGGACATCGAGGCAGCAACGGCCGCAGTTGGGGCCATCGCTCAGCAGATGAAGCTGTCGGTCACGCAGGCCGCGGAGGACATTATCAACCTCGTGAACGAGACCATGCATGGAGCCCTGCGTCTCGTCTCGGTCGAACAGGGCTATGATCCCAAGGATTTTGCTCTTGTAGCTTTTGGCGGTGCAGGACCCCTTCATGCTAATGCCGTGGGCAAGCTCCTCGGCGCTTGGCCGGTCATCATTCCTCCCTCTTCAGGCACTCTGTGCGCTCTGGGCGATGCGACTACTCGGCTGAGTCACTCTCAGTCGTCTGCCTTCATCCGGTTACTCTCTGCTACAACAGCACAGGAAGTGAACAGTCAGTTCGATGAGCTCGAAGAGACCAGTCGGGCAGCCATGCAAAGGTCCAATGCAAACCGTACGCTGCAGCTGACCATTGGCTATCATGTGGATCTGAGGTATCGAGGCCAGGCATTGAATTTGACAGTCGATCTGCAGGCGGATGAGCTGCTGCTGGAAGACAAGTCATGGCGAGAGCTCCTGCAGGCCAGATTTAACCAGCTCCATGACCAACAGTTCAAGTACTGTCTCCCCAACTATGAGCTGGAGCTGATGCGTCTCGAGGTCGTTGCCGTCGACGCCTCGCCCATCATCGAGCTACCCCAGCTCAGCAAGGCCAAATCGACTGCGCCACCGGCCGATGCAACGATCTCGAAGAAGCAGATCGTCATAGAAGGTGAACCGATGGAGGCTACATTGTGGGATCGGGAGAAACTAAACTGCCAGGGCCTACGGGTAGATGGCCCCTGCATCATCACCGAAATGGACAGCAACACCCTGGTCCTTCCCGGATGTTACGGCGAAATTGATTCGATCGGAAACATTCTTATACGCCCAATACATGACCTCTCAACGAAGCAGCCAAAAGACCAAACCGCAGAAGCCGCTCTGGAGACGGTCCAATCGACACCCCTAATCCCGACGCTGGTCGCGTCTGCCTTGGCCTCCATTCGCAGTGAAATGGACACTCTCATGCTGCGTTGTAGCATGTCGCCTGCGATTCGGGAGCAACAGGATGAATTCAATGTCATCACCACTGCCGATGGCAAGATGCTTGTGGGCCAGTTTGGCAGTTTCATCACCCAGTTCCTGGGCGTCTGGAAAGGCACGATCGAGGAAGGCGATGTGTTCATCACCAACGATACGTACATGATTGAAGGCGCTGTGACACACCTGAACGACGTCATTGTCCTGTTGCCCATCTTCTACGAGCACCGGCTGATCGGATGGGCATCGCAGTTTGGGCACCTGGCTGATGTCGGAGGAATGGTGCCTGGTAGTATGTCAATCGACGCGTCCTCCATCTTTGACGACGGAGTCCAGATCCCGTGTATCAAACTGTACAACAAGGGGGTTATGAACACGGATCTGGTCGAGCTGCTCTGTCGCAACTCGCGCCAGCCGGACTGGTACAGAGCCGACTTATTTGCGATCATCACCGCATGCCGAACGGCCGGCAGCCGCGTCAATGAGCTGGTTCTGCGGTTTGGATGTGAGCTCTATCTCGCAGCATGCTCGGAGCTCCTCATGCGTAACCGCACCGCAATGGCGCAGATCATTGAGACCGACTTCACCGACAAGCCATGCACGTTTACCGATTTCGTCGACGACGACGGCCACGGCATCGGTCCTTGGGCCTTGACCTGTACGATGAAGAAGATCGGCCGGAACAGGCTGCTGTTTGACTGGAGCGGGACCTCCCCCCAGAGCGAGCACAGCATCAACTTCTATCTCTCCGAAACCATGTTCAAGATGTTCATCGGCTACTACATGATCGCCGCGGCAGCACCGGGCACTGTGATCAATGACGGCTTCCACGACCTCATCGATATCTACATCCCCGACGGAAGCGTGCTGAAGCCAGTCCGACCAGCGCCGATATCCTGTCGTACGCATCTGCTAGGCAGAACAATGGACGTCATGCAAGCGCTCATCGGGCAGAGGAACCCAATCTATGCCGCCGCCGCAGGCTTCAGCGACTCTCCCCACTTCTTCTACTCGGGATACAAGCCCGACGGCGAGTGGTATCAGCTGTATCAGATTGGCTTTGGCGGCGTGCCCGCCCGCAACGCCGGCGACGGCCTCGACTGCCACTGTCTGTTCCCGGCAATCAAATCGATCCCCACCGAGATCATCGAACTGAACTACCCCCTCCGCATTGAAGCGAACGAGAGCGTGCCGGACAGCGGTGGGCCGGGGTTCTACCGCGGGGGCAATGCCCAGCGCACTCTCTACCGGTTCCTGTGTCGCGGGGAGTTCAGTCTGCACGACGACCGGTGGTTCACGAAGCCGTGGGGGATCCGGGACGGCAAGCCCGGTTCTCGGTCCCGGAAGGTTCTGTATAGGTACTCCAAGTCGAAGGAAAAGCCGCCGGTGGAAGTCCTGCCTTCAAAGTGCGACCATATTCGCGTTGATCCTGATGACCTCCTCGAGTGGGTGACATGGGGAGGTGGTGGACTCGGCGATCCATTGACTCGGCCCGCGGAGAAAGTGGCACTGGAAGTGCGTCGCCGGCTGGTGACCATCCAGGGAGCCTACGAGAACTACGGTGTGGTTGTGGATCCAGAGAATCTGAGCGTGCGTGAGGCCGAGACCGAAGCTCTGAGGAAGAGGATGATGGAAGCTCGGGATGCTGTGAGCAACGCCCAGCAGTATAATCGAGGTGGCACCATTGAAGAATTGACCGCGTCTTGCCTGAAGGAGACTGGGCTTGCTGCCCCGAGCCCGCAATGGGAGTTGGATCCTTATGGGCCGCATATGTCGCTTCCGTACGTCAAGGAGTGGTATGCGCGGATGAAAAAGGCTAAGGGGTGGGCATTGCAGTCGTAGATCGGCTTCATTGCCAATAATACAAGAATACTCGCTCATATTACTAGATAAGAGTGATTATAGTAGTGAGGCTCAAACGAATATATAACGTTCAGGATGGTCTAGTCAGCATTATTGAGTCTGTAGGGATCCCCCTTGGTTAGATTTACTTGATCTAGAAACTTTTGAGAAAGACTCTAGATGCCAAAGCGACAGGTGCTAAGCTATAGCTAGACCAATTTACTCTTTCTTCAGCCGCCAGTTCTCGTGCCACTCGGGACATGGATAGGCATACCGGCCGAGGGCCATCATGGGAAAGTAATGGGAGTAGAAGGAATATCCCATGTAGAAATACTTCGGGAATCCAGTGCCAGTGTATGCTTTCTCGTGCCATGTAGCTCCCTGAGAAGCAGTCTTCGTCTGCGTCCGCAAAAGATACTCCACTCCCCGTTGAATCATCTCTGTGGACGGTGGCAAGTATGGCAGAAGAGCCATAATCGCCCAGGCTGTCTGTGATGCCGTTGATGGGCCAGACCCAGCTCGCGAAGGATCTTTATAAGAATCGACGGTCTCTCCCCAGCCACCGTCTTGGTTCTGGACAGTCTCCAGCCATCGGATTGCTTGATTGATTGCATCTTTCACAATCCTGACTCCTGACAACGTGTCGCTCTCCGAGCCGAAGTACGCCAATGCGCAGAGGACAGCACTTGTTCCGTAAATGTAGTTGCAGCCCCATCGCCCGTACCAGCCTCCAGATAATACATGTGTGTCTGACAAATAGCATATCGCTCTTCGAGAGGCCGAGACAATGCGATCATCAGCGAGGACGTTTGCTTTATTCTGGAACTGCTGCCGTGCACTGACTGCACGAAAAATGCCAAAAGCCTCCAGGACATGGCCGGTCACATCCGGAGTGGAGGGATCGCACAACGCCTCCATATCACTGAACGGAATCTTGTTCAGATAAAGCTTATTATTATCCCGATCAAAGGCACCCCAGCCCCCGTCCGTATTCTGCATTCCCAGAAGCCAATTCAGCGCATCCAAAACGGAGGCAGAGCAGACCAGCCGCTCGTCTTGCCGAATCATTGCCAGGACTGCGGATGCTGTATCGTCCACATCAGGGTACCAGGTGTTGAAATACCCGAAACTGAACCCACCCGCCTTTAGTCCAGGGTTGTTTACCTTCCAGTCCCCATAGTTGCCTAATCTCTGATGTTGCTGTAGCCAGCCCAACGACCTTGTGAGCCAGGGGCTGGAGGCCATGCCTGCGTCGCCGAGGGCAATAAGCATTAAGCTGGTGTCCCAGAACGCGGACACAGTGGTTTGGATCCGTTTTCCCTGTTTGTCACGGTATTCGAAGCGTTCGATGGCCTCCAGCCCCCGGTGGATAGGATCTGAATGCAGCGGATAGCCTTCAAGTCTCAGGGCAAGCATAGCTCCCTGCAGCGGCGGCATAATGTCTCCGATGTCTCCCATATCCTCCTGATGCTCCAGAATCCAGTCGACGCACTTCCGAAGAGCAAAGCGGCGAAGGGGATTGAAGGATCGCAACCCGTCCAGGCGGTGCAGGATCGAGTCAGCTAAGGTGAAGATCAACGCAAACGGGTCGGATCTCCACGCCGTCGGTTTGTCGTGATTGTATGGTACCATTTTATTCCTCGGGTCGCACCACAACTCGTCCAAGTAATCGCTGGATGTTGCCTTTCCACCACCTGGGAGTGCATAAATCGGGCGATGATGTGAGATAATCAAAAGGGGCACCACAGTGGCCCGCGCCCAAGCTGACCAGTGATACATACTGACCGGTACCCTTGAAGGCAGCAGAATCAACTCGGGCGGTAATTCCGGTACAGCAGCCCAGGGAAATAAGCCGAACATGGCGAGGTATATGCGGGTAAAGATGCGGACCCTTGCAACACCACCAGCTGCAATAGCAAAGTCTCGTGCACTGCGCATTGCCGCATCATCCTCCGAGAGTCCCAGGATCTTCAAGGCCAGATACGCCTCTACTGTCACTGAGATATCCCCCGCCTGGTCTGGAGCGGTACTCCAGCCCCCGTCTGCACCCTGTGTGCAACGAAACCAGGAGATGAACGCTTCTCGGTCCGCGTCGAGGTTAATGTCTAGCGCCTGGCAGAGAAGGACATGCTCTGCGCTGGTCGTTGCGTTTGTTTTCACTTCGCCGCACCAGTGTCCGTCCGAGTGCATCTCTTCTCTGCTGTGCTGGCCTGAGAGCTTGACCGCTTGCTTGACTCTGGGGAGCAAGGGATCATCGGGAGCCAGGCTCCGAAATCGTAGCCCTTCTGTTGTGATGGCCTCTGTCTGCAACATCGCGAAGATTGATTGGTATAGAGGAATATAATTGACCAAGTTGACGGCAGTCCGAGTTCTATGCTGAGACGGGATGGTTTACTACATATGCTACTTGCGCGGTCACAGCTGACTCATAGCGACTTCTTGCGGTGCTCTCCTCAATGGATGGTCCATAACTGTGGACCTGACGAATCCGGCAAGGGAGCGGAAAGTTAATAGCCTTAAGCTCTGTTAGTATCGCGCACTTGGACCTGGTGGTTATAGATGGTGCCATGGCTTTTCTGGATGCTGGAGAACTTGT
Organism: Aspergillus oerlinghausenensis; assembly: GCA_014250555.1. Lineage (NCBI taxonomy): Eukaryota > Fungi > Ascomycota > Eurotiomycetes > Eurotiales > Aspergillaceae > Aspergillus > Aspergillus oerlinghausenensis. The sequence goes on from JAAKEQ010000053.1 coordinate 124,989, forward strand.
CTACTCGTCATCCGTCTCAGTCAGGGTCTAGACATAGAGTATACTTGCAAGATCCATGCTGAATTGCTTCAATTTTAGCGGTAATGATGAGTGACGCAGACTCTCTTTACGTGGAGCTTGCTACCAGTGCGCTCTAAGGTTGCAAGTAGTTCAGCCGCCAAGTCCTGCCATTACAGAGGTGATGAAGATATAGGGCTGGCAGATCTCTTCTATACATCGTCATCCATTGTCTTGACTGGCTGGAAGTATCCGGGTAAGTGACCCGCCGAACCAACAGATGGGTCACATCCTTCTAGGGCAGTGGGACAGTGGGACGCATGACAGCGGTCTAGACCTTACCCAAAGATATGATAAAGAGCCAAAATCATTTCGAGTCCAGTATTTCATCGGTTTTAACATGGGTCCGGGCATCTGACAGCTGCCGACGTAACCATGTCGCATTCCACAAGCCTGAGGATCTTCACGGTGTAATCAACATAGGTATCTAATTACTGCTTAATAACTCAGTAACGACTGGATATTTTCAATTAGTTTAAATATGCAGGCCAGATCGCGGACGGTCATAGTACTACTAGTGAGCTGCCGGATCGGGACGAGTTCCAGCGGGCCGCGAGATACGGATGATCCAGTATACAGGTTTAGATCACTCAGAACGGATGAGTGCAAGGCCCTTTTAGGTCATCTAGCCAGTGAGACATCATTTCTCTGTAGTTAGACGGTTGCATTACTGCAATTATATGTTTTCCTGAGATATCCATGCATATACAGTCACTACTGGCTCAGTCCAGCCTCAATCTCCAAGCGAGAACAACACTGACGAATCTGAATAACTGCGGCATCTGGCGTTGTTTCTCCCAAGTTAGACTCGTCAGCGCAGACAAATCCTGAGTCCTAGAGCTCTAGTCTCCGAATAGCTCCCTTTGGTAATGAACGTCATTATTGCGCATGCAAATCGACTGAGACAAGGTCCACTTATCTCGTGTACAAAGTTGCTACACAAAGTTGGTTCGGCTTGTCTCATTCAAAGTCTATTCGTTATGTTATTATTCGACGCTTTCCATGAGATCTCATGGGAATATTCGTCCGAGTAACCCTTACAGGCCTCATCGGATCCCAGAGAATGGATCCCCCTTTCAAGGTCATAATTGTCGGGGGATCAATTGCCGGCCTGACTCTCGCGCACTGCCTGCACAGGGCAGAGATTCCCTGTATTGTCCTTGAAAAGCGACCCAAAATTGCTCCCCAGGAAGGAGCATCTGTTGCAGTCCTGCCAAACGGGGCGCGAATCCTGCAACAACTGGGGCTCTACGACGCGGTTGAGAAGCTGGTGAAGCCAAAGCACGTCTTGAATATGTATTTCCCAGACGGATTCCAATTTAGCGATCCGTATCCCAAGACTATGAATAAGCTGTAGGTTGCCCAATCTCGCCTTGCCTTGTGTCGTCGTCCTGTCTGATCAGCCCCTGGTCTCCACAGCTTCGGGTTCCCAATGGCGTGCCTGGACCGTCAACAATTACTCCAAGTTCTGTATCAGCTGTTTCCCAAGAGATCCGACATCTACGTGGGCAAAAGTGTCATAGGGGTTGACCAACAGGATAGCCGTGTGCTGGTGTACACTGCAGATGGAAGCACCTACGAGGGTGACCTGGTCGTAGGTGCCGACGGAGTCCACAGCCGTGTCCGAACTCAGATGTGGCGCGCAGCAAAAGTGCGACGGCCTGGTCTGATCAGTGAAAGCGAGATAAAAGGTAAGGATTTTATCCGGATCGGCGATTCAGACTGGCTGACTGTGACCATGGCTGATAGGAATGAGTATCGAGTATGCCTGTATTTTCGGTGCCTCCTCTACGGTTCCAGGATTGGACGAGCGACACCTGCATTCAAGGGTAGACAACGGGACAGCATTCATCCTCGTCCCGGGAGTCAATGGACGATTGTCCTGGTTCATCATTGTCAAATTAGACAAAAAATATCAATACGGTAGCGCGCCGCGGTTCTCTGTCAAAGACGCCGCAGCCTGGGGTGAGCGATTGACGGACAAATACATATGGAAGGACATCAAGTTCGAGCAGGTGTGGCAGAGTCGCGAGACCGTCGACATGACGGCACTGGAAGAAAATATATTTCAAAATTGGAGTTGCGGCCGCATTGTCTGTATTGGCGATAGCATGCACAAGGTATGTTGCTGACCGAAGTGGGTGTGACTACCCTCGGGTCTGACAATCTGCTGCTTTAGATGACGCCGAATCTCGGACAAGGGGCCAACTGTGCCATTGAAGACGCTGCTGCCCTGACCAACAAACTACACGATGCTCTGAAGGTTACACATCCAGGACGCAAGCTATGTGACGACGAGATCGAGCAAGTCCTGTCCGAATTCAGCAACATCCAAGTTAAACGCATATCCAAAATCTACAACGTGTCGTGGACCACCGCGCGCTTGCAGACTCGAGCAAATCTGGTGTACAGGCTACTCTTGCGGTATTTCGTTCCATACGCTGGAGACAAACCCGCGAAGAGAGTACTGAGGATTTTAGAGGGAGCTACAGTGTTGGACTTCATCCCATTACCCACCCGCTCAGGTCCCGGCTGGACACCGCAAAAAAGGGAAGAAACGCTCTTTCCGAGATGGACTGGAGTTGTACTGGCATTTTTGGTACTGATAGTGGCGTCAATCAACCTGAAATATGTTGGATATTACATATACTGGATGTCGGTTCTTGGCGGCTTCCTCATGGACAGAACCCGATGACATAGCAACGCTACCCTTGTTTGCCGATAGTCCCTCGTAGTCCTAGTCTAATCCAAGGCCAAGAAATGAGGAGGAGGACCTAGTGGAGCGCTGTCCCGGAGGCTCAGGCTGGAAAGGTTGAGTTACATTGCCGGCAAGCCACGTTATGGTTATATGTAACCTTACTTTTTTGCCGCCAACCAGAACGTCCACATTTTGACAGTCGAAAAGTGAAAGGGGCTAGTAGATAGGCCTTAACCTCATTGAATAGGACCTAGGTTGATTCTGCATACTGCTTCCGGTTCAATCTTCCAGTGTCTCCCATGCCAATCATGTCGCACTCTTGGGAGACGCTTCTGGGCCCCTTGCACTCGGTGACTCGGGCATCTCGTCGTAATATTGTGCTCTCAAGTCATATTGCAGAAAATAACTACTACAAGGCTACAATGATGACCTGTCCATGCGCCTCCCAGCTCAATCGAGTCCTGTAAGGTCAATTAGGACTATTAATTAACCTCAACACTATGTCTAAGGTAACAGTGACGGGCTGCCACATGCTTTTAAATAGTACCACTTCCACAGCTGGCCTTATCATGTACTCTACAGTGATGCAGGTTCGGTTTAAAGAAATACTGTAGCCTTATTCCAAGTTGAGTAGACTCACCGTCGCGGAACGACTTGTTTCAGTACAGTAAGACTACCAGTGGTAAAATATCGGATCGTAACGACTGTTAGACGGCTTTATCACTCGCTTCCAGTTCCTTTGGGACGCGACCTGCCGTCCTGCGGGTGCCTTGCTCATGACGGGGAATACCGTGGTCGATTCAGGCTGCTCTGACGACGGAGAAAAAGTGAGTATAGAGAGCATGGAAGGCCTGTATCATATGTTCAATCTGCAATATAACAAAATGTCGGTCGTCCTACGTACAGAGTCTCGGCGGAAGGGCTCGCCTACATCCATTAGCAGTATTCCTTCTCGGCTGGCCTCTTTGCTGTCACATAGAAATGCTCAAGTATGGCCATTTGCATTTCCTTTTGTGCCATGAGACTTGCTCTCCATGTTTCTTTTCCAACATCATTGCAATCCTTCTCTTTTTCGAAGGAAGCCAACATCGACGGAGAACCTCGACATCTGTGTGCGAGTAGAACGATCGCAGCGGAGCCAGTTGCAGACTTTCGCGCGTGGTCAAACGATATACGGCAAGAGCTGCGATGTATGAGAAAGCTCTAGGGCCTCGTCTGTTGACTTGTATGGGGGTCACTCACTACTCCGTACTGCCTACTGCTACCAATTGATGCTGATTGGAACATCCCTACCAGGATGCTGCATGCCAAGGAGAATGGTGAAGAGTAATTCGGACAAGGATGTTAAGAGACTGACTTTCCGTCTGCCCAATATGTTTAACGGATCCATCCCACCTTTTGCATCTCTCACAGCGAAGAAGTACTCTCTGTCTCTTTAACACAACATGGGCTCTGCAACAGAAATTCCAAACATGGAAAAAGATCAAGAGATCGCCGACTGGAACCTCACAGAGGTAGACCGCATGCTCCTTCGCCAAACCGACGAGAAATACGAGCCACACTCCTGGGATGAGCTGGAATGGATAATCCGTATGTACGGCCACCCTTGCGCGGAATATGAGACTGAATCGCAACGCAGAGGAAAATAGACTCGAACTCTTCAAGCGCCTCCCCTCTCACCTCAGACGCTACATCCAATGGTCTAAGGGTATAAAAGAGCAGTACGGCGGCATCCTCAACTACATCTGTCAGGAGCGACTCCGCTGGGACCAGCAAGAGTCCAAAGTCGTTTTTAAGAATCCGATCCCCTTTGCAAGTCCATCCGACTATTGCATCCGCTTCAACGACTGGCCCTACGGAGTCGCACCAGGCATCTCGCATCTAGTCGTCTGGCTGAAGACACCGTTTCCTGTGCAGGAGGATGGAAATCTGACCACAGAGTCGCGTGCACGCATTGAGACGTTCGTGTCGGCTACTTTTGTGCAACGGTTGGCGAGAGAAGCCCAGGTGGATGCGCCTGAGGACCGCGTTTTGTGGTTTAAGAATTGGGCTGCGTTGCAGAGCGTGTCGGCCCTGGAGCATTTCCATGTTATGGTGAGGGACGCAAGCGAGGAGGCTTTGAGGGAGTGGATTGGAGCAGACCATATGCTGATGACTTGCGATGTGTCTAAGTGAGTGTTTTACCAATTCCGTATCATCAGGACTATATAAAATCCACAGTCTAGGTAGATTAGATTGAATTAGGAGAAGAGACCGTGGTTCAATGCCTTCCCTTTCCACATATATGCCCTCCATGTATCTTAGATACTAGTTATGTACTGCCTCAGGCGCTGTGAGAACGATCCTTATTCCGGGGAAGCAACGCCCAGATAATAATCAAGAGGACCAACAATGAGAGAATAAAAGGCTGCAGGCTTTGCACACCGCGCGCCCCGGATATAGCACCAGCAGCAAATGGCAGTCTACGCCCAATGGGAATACACAGGTTAGCGTTATACTCAAGTAGGATTTCATAACATCGTCGCCAAGGAGGCAAACTTACATTGCGGCACCACCGCCTGCCAATGATGACGCGAGCCCAATGCCCGGGGTATGCAGATGCTTCGGAAGCAGCTTGGCCGCCACTACAATTGCTGCGGGAAAGAGAGGGCCGGTAAAGAAGCCAAGCAGCGAGACAGCAACGGCAGAGACGACAAACTTTGGGACCAGCCAAAAGACAAGTTCCAGGGCAATTGAAATAGCAAGGTATACAGTGATAGCAGTCCGCTCTCCTTCATTCTAGTCAGCATTGAATCGCTAGGGCTGCGTAGAGGGGATACATGCCCAACCAGTCGTTCACGAAGCCCAGAACCAGACGCCCGATAGTGACGCCAGCCCAGAAGCCAGTTGGAACCAGACCAGAGTCGAATGGCTCTCCGTTACGGACCTGAACCATGAAATCGACGACCCAGCCACCCACCGACACTGTCAGATTTAGCGATCAGGTTATTCGCTCAAGAAAAGGTTAGACAACGCACCTTCGACACCCATGTACACAAACAGCCAGATGGCTATCAGCCAGGTAATGGGACTTTTCATCGCCTCCGTGGTTCTGCTCCCACCGCTGCTATCGGGGCTCCTGCGGTTTTTGGCTCTGTAGCTAACTGCATTTTCTTTCCAGAACGTAGCCACGCTGGCCAGCAGTTCTAGAACGGAGCCCCCAAGCAGAGTGTAGTAGAAATAGTTCCAGCGCAGACCCGATTTGATCATCTGCGTCGCGATTGTTGGGCTCAGTGTTGCCCTGCGTCGGCCGTCAGTATTGCTGTAACGGTCATCGCACATGATACACGTACCCGACACCATAAGACGCCCCGAGGAGCCCCATCATTGTGTTTGCATTGGCCATGTCGGCGATCCAGGAGTTCCATGCAGCGTCGATGAGGCCATTGCCCAAGCCAACAATCACGTAGACGGCCAACATTGCCGGCCAGGGCGGGTGGATGGCCATGATCACGAACGGAACGATGTGGCATAGCGGACCGATGATCGCAATCCCTCGTTGTCCAAATGTCATATGAATCTTGTTGACGACAAGAGTGGCAATTGTGTATCCAGCAAACGGGGTCACGAAGATTAAAGAAACCACGGTGGCAGACAGCTTATAGTCTTCGCGAAGCTACTCGGCGTTAGTTTCTAGGTGATGAGAACTGCTTTAGCTCTATGCATACATATGGGACGAGTGCCTGGGAGAGAAATCATTAGTCTGTATACCATGTGTCTGTACAAGGAGAGCTCACTCCGTAGACGCCGTCGCTCGCTCCTACAACGGCGAAACTGGCGAATGTAGCTAACAGGCGCCATTTGTTGATGGGAGGGTCATTCCATTTTTGCTTTGCTTGAACAATCGCATCGTCAGCAATCGGACCAAATGTGTGGACTGAGCTCTGTGACTCTTGTTGTCCTTGTGAAGCAAGCTCAACTGTTGTCGTCGACATATTCGCTGCTCCAGGAGAGAGAAACAGAATGAGACAGAAGGAGACAAGAAGAATACGAGATCTTAGTGCTGCCATGAGTCAATAAATACTGCCATGTGCATCTTTCCCCACTTGATGAGTCAAGAACTTGCTCTTTCTTCTTGGAGGCTGACCCACTGAGGCAGAACCATAGCAAATCTATGGACAGCCAAGTCTTTAGCCTCTAGACTATGGTTGTAGATAGAAAGCTGATTCACTCCCCTTTCTGACATCCAATCCACAGTCCCTCTTAACGCCTTCTTCGAGGTTGACAGCTGCATCTACCCACGTTTCTGGAGTGCGAAAATTGTAGGATTAATAAGGACAGTGATTGAACATACTGAAGGCACAGCTGGCTTAGCAGGTATTGTTAAGGCTTCCTTGTGCATTCAGCATGGAGTTATCCCACCCAACCTCCTGTTCGACCAGCTCAGCCCCAGCTTGAGCCATTTTCTACCAGTCTAAAGCTCCCAGTCAAGGCTATGCCATGGCCGGGCTCTGAAGCCCGGGGTCCCACGCTGCGTGTCTGTCAACTCATTTGGCTTTTGGGGTACTAATGCGCATGCGATCCTTGAGAGCTATGAGGAAGGCCTAAATGCCGTAGACAAGCCCGTTGAGCTGTCGCCTAAATCTCCAATCCCTGTCGTGCTGCCATTTGTCTGCATCTTCTGTGCGAGCGCTTGCTGCCATTCTAGAACAGTACATTCAATATCTCGAGGACAATCCCAGTGTCGACCTGGTGGACATGGCGTGGACGTTACTACAGCGACGTTCATTCTTAACGCACCGCATCGCCATGTTGGCAACTACAATAGATCTCCTAATTACAAGAATCCGCGAAGAGCTCGCCCTCCTCAAGACCAAAAGTCCGTCGTCCATCGTAAGCTCCCTGCTACATTCCGATGGGACGAAGCGCATCTTGGAGGTTTCCGCAGGCCAAGGCGCACAGTGGCCGCAGATGGGTTTGGACTTATTACTTACTGACCAGAGACCACGATCTGACGTTAACGGGAAGATCACTCACTGAGCTCCCTGTTGCGCTCCGACCAAGCTTTTCCCTTCAAGAAGAGCTGGCTGCACCTCAGACTCACTCCAAGCTGCATGAGGCCGCGTTGTCACAGCACGGCGCTTAGAATCATCCTCGTCAATTTTTTTTCTTTTTTTTTTGCGTTAGGTATCTCCCCTACTTAGTCGTTCAGTCATTCATCTGGTGAAACTGTACGCTACCGGGGTTTTGTCATCGGCTGATGCCATCCGAGTCGCCTACCTGCGCGGTCATGTTGCGAGACTGGCAGGTGAGGGAGCAATGCTGACGGCTGGAATCTCTTGGGAGGCCATCCTTCTCTGCCAGCAACCAGGACTTGTCTTGGAGGCCAGGCCGGCTGGCAGACGGCCCTTCTTTGTTCCGGGGCTGTCAGCCTCGGCTAGCTAGGCTTCCGAGCACCTCACCCATAGCTTTTGCCAGTAGCTAGTTAGATAGCCTCACTATCTATATTCATTCTCTTTGCTTTTCATGAGGTTATGAGCCCTCCTCTTCTTATATTTTATTTATTTTACATTAGTTTTGATCCCTCTTTCTAGATCTCTTTAATTTTGCCTTTTTTTAATGTATTTTATAGTAAGTTTATGTATTTTTTCATAATTCTATATACTTTTACATAACTGATTTAGAAGCTAAAGAAAATCTTCTCTATTTACTAGGAGCTTTCTAAGAAGAAGGACTAATAAGGGAGAGAACTTAGCTAGTTCTATATTTAAGTCTAAATCAACATAATAAGGTGATGATAGATAGAATAGAATACCCCTCTCCTCCCCTATAAATACAGGCAGCAAAGCTGGATGATAATTTAATATCTATCTTACTAGCTAGCCTTATAAAGAAGCTAAAATTATATAAAGACTATAAGATCTAGACCTATATAGTAAAGGCTTAGCTAGATCTTTATAAATTTAATAATCTTATTAATAAATTAATACCCCAGCCTGAAGTAATAAATCTAAAGTATAAAGTATAGAGGAAGATATCTAAGCTTATATAAAATTAGCTTATTAGCTAGGTGGGAGATGATATTCTTAATATACTATATATTATAATAATTCTAATAGAATATACTAATAATATATAGAATATAATCTAAAGCATTATATTAGGCTATAGCCACTTAGAAGCTAGAGCTAATTTTAAAGTAATAGTATAAATAAAGAGATCTAACTTTATAATAATTACCTAATATATTAATATATTTAGGGACCATGTAGATGTATGTGAATGGCTAGATACACTACTTACACCCTATATAGTAATACTTTTAATAATAGATAAGTTATTAATGTAGTGGGCAGGGCCCGCTGAGTGCTCGAGCTTACTAAGCACTCGCTGTCTGCCTGAGGCATCAACGATCTTTGGCTCTGGCCAATATGTTGGGGCCAGCCGCCAGCCACGTGACACCCATGAAGTCATATCTGAACTAGACACCAGCTACTAATCATATAACCCACACACTAGCTATGCACCCCTTTATGTTCAGCCACTGCAGCCCTAGCTAGATTCCTTCCTTAGCAACTTCTTACTATCTAAGCCTAGGTCATAGGTTTCTAAGGCTTCTAGCCTGTGATAATAGAAGTCACTCTTATTAATAAGCCAGATGAACCAGATAAACTAGATGAACTAGATAAATTAGATAAATCAGATAAACCTAATAAACTAGATAAACTAGATAAACCAGATAAACCAGACAAACTAGATAAACTAGATGAACCAGATAAACCAGATAAACCAGATGAACTAGATAAACTAGATGAACCAGATAAATAAGATAAACTAGATAGATCAGGTAAGATAACTAGAATAGATAGAATAAGCTATAATAATATATTATTATAGATATCTACCTCTCTAGAAGGGACTAGTAAAGAATAACCAGCACTATAGAGTGATATATAGGCAAACCTTATAGCCTAAATAGCCTAATAGTTATAAAATATTACTAATTAAATAGCTTAGCTAGAGGAATAATAAATAGCTACTACTATTATAGTAATATATACTCCTTAGGTAACTCCTTCCTTACTAACCCCTATAGAAGACCTAGTAAAGAGGCTAAAGCCTATTCTATCTAATATAGAGATATATAATAGTACTAATAAGGCTATATACTAGACCTTTTACTCTAAGCTATAGGTAAAATTACTACTTAATTAAGCTATAATTAGCTCCTACTATGAGTGCTTATAATATATATTTAGTAGACTTAAGGGTAATGCTGTAGCAGCCATAGCCCCTTAGATAGATTAGTATAAGAATAACCTAAATATAATATAGGCAACCCTAAATAGCCTATATAACTAGCTTAACCTTATATTCCTTAATTAGGGCTGGAGTAAGAAAGCCCTATAAGAACTATAAACCCTGTATTAAGGTAATTATCTATTTAATAAGCTACTGGCAGACCTTAATTAATTATTAATAGAAGCTAGGGGCCACTCTTAGTCTAATAAAGTAAAGAAGAACTATTTAAATAGTGCCCTAAGCTTTAAAGTAGAGGGAGCACTAGCAGGTATCTAGAAGAAAGAGATCTTTATAGACTACTATTATTAAGTATAATAAGTAGCTAACTAAGTAGAAGCCCTATATATAAGAAGGTTAGACTATTCTAATTAGTATAGAAGAGATATATAGACTACTAGCTATAGCTATACTATATATACCCCTACACCCCTAGCAAACCCTTCCCTAGTTATAACTAGTTCTAATAATACTATAGATTAGGAGCCCTCTTCTATAACCCTAGCCTACTATCAGTACTATACTAAATAGGTTAATAAAATAGAGCTATCCTATTACTATAGTAAAGGAAGATACTTATACTATAGAGTATTAGACTATATAATTAAAGGATACTAGTACCTAGGAGCTATTCTCCCTTAGAATAAGGAGCTAAAACTACTATATACTTCTTAAGCTATTAGACCCCTGCTTAAAGATAATAAAGAAAATAAGTTAGAAAATAAGTTACCCCTATAAAAAGACTCTTATAGGGGCTAGTTAAATAATTAATATAGCTAAAGAGCTAGTATTACCTATATCCTAGGGAAGATATACTTACTAGTTATAGATAATTTTAGTAGACTATTAGATTTAACACCTCTAAATTTATTATATTAGGAATAGTTAATAAGGAATATAACTATAGAATTCTACTAGATACTAAATATATATCTTATATAGTTATAGCTAAATACTTTATGTAGAAGCTATAACTAGAGTAAATAAAGATTAAGCTAATCTATCTTAATAACTATGCTAGTATAACTAGGAGTATTATTTTAACTATTACCTACTTCTTACTAGATATTAATAGCAACTACTAATATATAGTCTATATATATATAGTACTAAAGCTAGGTAATAAGACTAATCTAATACTAGGGACCCTATAGATAGCAGACTAGAAGGCTATTATTAAAGTAGAAGGACCCTAGCTAAGATTTATAGATAGCTCTACTATTAAGAGTATTAAGAATAAGCTAAAGCTAGTAGTAAAGTAGATTAGTACCTAAGGGTTTATAGTCTATTACTAATAATAAAGAAAGGATAAGACTATATAGATCTTTATAACTAGTATTAAGGATATTAAGAAGGTATTATAAGTTAAGAAGTATACTAACCTAGCTATAAAGCTATTAGTATATTACTATAAGTTCCTAGAAGTATTTAATAAGAAGTAGGCTAATAAGCTATTACTATACTACCCTAGAGTAGATTATTAGATAGAGCTTATTAAGGATGAAAAAGGGAAGCTAATAGAGCTACTATAGGGGCTATTATATAGTATATCTTATAGAGAGCTCCTAGTACTATAGAAAATATTAACTAAGCTACTAGAAAAGGGGTTTATTTATACTAGTAGCTTTATAGCTATAGTACTAGTGCTCTTTACCTATAAGTTAAGAGGTAGGTTATAATTCTATATTAACTATTATATCCTAAATACTATTATAAAGAAGGATTAGTACCTACTCCTTTTAATTAATAAGACCCTAGAATATATTATAAAGATTAAGTAATTTACTAAACTAGATATTATTACTACTTTCTATAAGATCTATATTACCCTAGGAGATAAATGATTAATAGTCTTCTATATATAATTTAGCTTATTTAAATAGCTAGTTACCCCCTTTAGTATAGTAAATACACCTAGCACCTTCTAATAGTATATTAACTAGATACTTTAGGACTTCCTAGATAAATTCACCTCTATATATATTAATAATATGCTAATCTTTACTAATAGTTTATTAGCTAAGTACTAATAATATATTTACTAAATACTTAAATACCTAAGGGATGTAGGATTATAGCTGGATATTAATAAGTATAAGTTTAAGATAAAAAGTATAAAGTATCTTAGGTTTATAATAAAGACTAGTAAAGATGTATAAATAGATCCTAATAAGATAAAAGCTATATTAGAATAATAGGCCCCTATCTCTATATATAGTATATAATTATTCCTTAGTTTTATAAACTTCTATTACTAGTTTATATAGAATTTTTTAGATATAGTATAGCTATTAATAGTACTAATATATAAGGAAGCCCTCTTTATATAAGAAGAGAAGTAGGTAAAGGCCTTTAAGCTATTAAAGAAGATATTTATAATAGCCCTAATTCTTATATAGTTTAACCCTAACTAAAGAATAGTAGTTAAAATTAATACCTTAAACTAGGTAATAGAGGCTACTATATTATAGTATAATAATAATAGTATACTAAGGCTAGTTACCTATATCTCTAGGAGGAATATACTAGTAGAGTATAACTATAAGATCTATAATAAAGAGCTACTAGCTATAATTAATATACTTAAGGAGTAGGAATTAGAGCTAATTAGCTTACCTAAATTTAAGCTTATTATAGACTACTATAACCTTAAATACTTTAAGATAGTCTAAAGACTTAATAAATAGTAGATATATTAGTTATACTAGTTAAGCTAATTTAATTATAAGATATACTATTAGCCTAGGAAACTAGCTACTCAGCCTAATACCCTATCCTAAAGGGAATAGGATATGTTATAGGATGTGGAAGATAATAAGCTTAAGGTATAAGACCACTACTTAATACCACTATAGACTATTACTAGTTAAATATATATATATATATCCCATACCTATAAAGTAGTATCTAACTAGGATATAAGGTTACTAAGTAGCTAGTATTACTATATAACCTTACCTATAGTACTAGTAAAGGGGACACCCCTGCTACTAGAAAAGTATTAGAAGGAAGTAGAACTAAATAATACTAGCTTAAGAAAGATATAATAAGCTATAAAGAAAGGAGCTACCTAATTCCTAAAGGAGTTATATATATAAGTATTAATTACTAAGTATTCTATATTACTAGATAGCTACTTACTATACTAGGGCTATAAATAGGTCCCTAACTCTAAACTACTATAAATAAGGATCTTATAGGAGACCTATAACTTAGTATTAACTAGCCACCTAGGAAAGAATATATTATATATAATAATTACCTAGAACTTCTATTAGCTAGAACTCTCTATAGATATCTAATAGTTTATATAGAACTATAATAAGTATGGTGCTAACTATATATAATATAAGTAATACTAAGGACTACTAAAGCTATTACTAATTCTAGACTATAAATAGTATAAGATTACTATTAACTTTATTATAAAGCTGCCCACCTCTGATAGCTATAAGGATATTATAGTAATTAGTAATTAACTTAGAAAAGGTATGATCCTAGTGCCCTATAAGTAAATAGACTCTAAAATAGTAGTATAGCTATTAATTAATTAGTTTATTAAGTATTATAGCATCCCTAATATAATTATATTAGATTATAACCTATAGTTTATTAGCTAATTCTAGGAGCACTTCTATAAATAGCTAGGTATTAAATAATAACTCTTAATAGCCTTTCACCCACAGATAGATAGATAGATTAAATAGATGAATACTATATTAGAGGCTTACCTATAGAACTTCTATAACTATACCTAGATTAATTAGAAGTTATTACTACTAATAGCCTAACTAGCTATTAATAGTTAGGATATTATAAGTATAGGAGTTAGCCCCTTCTTCTTAGATTATAGATATAATATTAAGCCTTTAGAGGTTAAGCTATTAGATTAAGAGGCTACTACTCTAGATATAGTATATTTACTAAAGAAGAGGGCTAAGGTAATTATTATAAAGATAAAAAAAGTTATAGATATAGCCTAGTTAGAGCTAGCTACTACCTAGTAATATTAAGAGAAATATTTAAACTACTCCTATCTAGTAGCTCTATACTATGCTATTAACTTAAAAGTATGGTTAGACCTATAGAATATTTAAATAGACTACCTAAGCTAGAAGCTTAATATATAGTATATAAAGTTTATAGTACTAAAAGCTATTAGATTATATGCCTACTAGCTAGATATACCACCAGGCATATATAATATATTCTATATTAGCCTCCTTCAGCCTGCTGTAGATAATCTATTCCTAAGCTAGTTAAATAATAACTACTAGCTACCCCCTAAGCTAGTGGATAGTGAAGCTAAATTCATAGTTAAAAAAATCTTAGATAAATAAGAGAAGTGAATTAGGTAAGGCTATTATATAGAATACTTAGTTAAATAAGTAGGCTATAAGCACCCTATATAAGAGCTAGCTATAAACCTTATAGATACTATAGTGCTTAATATTTAGGAGGGAAGATCTAGTAATTTTAGCTCTAGCTAAGTTAACTAGGGAGTAATAATTTTAACCCTAGCTAGGAAGCTAAGATCTACTGATTTTAACCCTAGCTAGGAAGCTAAGACCTACTAATTTTAGCCCCAGCTAAAACACCTATTTTAGAAAGAGGGGGGGGGTAGTGTAGTAGGCAGGGCCTGCTAAGTACTTAAGCTTACTAAGTACTCACTGTCTGCCTGAGGCATTGATAATCTTTGGCTCTGGCTAATATATTAGGGCTGGCTGCCAGCCATGTGACACCTACAAAGTTATATCTAAACTAGACACTAGCTACTGATCACATGACCCATATACTAGCTATATACCCCTTTATGTTCAGCCACTGCAGCCCTAGCTAGATTCCTTCCTTAGCAACTTCTTACCATCCAAGCCTAGGTCATAGGTTTCCAAGGCTTCTAGCCCGTGACAATTAAAGGAGATTCCATCTTAGTGTAATGCTATAGAATATATATTTACTAAAGATTCTCCTAAGGCCTTAAAGAAGTATAATTTCTATAAGTATTGTATATTAGCTATTAATAAAGGGAATAAGTATAAGATAGCTTTTAAAGCTAAGGCTAAAGCATCTTCTCCCTAGAGTAAGTAATTAAATTAAGTAAATTAATTAAGTTAATCTAACTAATTAAGATTGATAAATCAGAATTAATTAATAAATTAGAACTAATCAACAAAGTAGAAGATCTTCCCTCCCCTAGGAAAGAGCTATATAGAATATATATATAAATAGAGGCAGTAAGATAAATATAATACTTAGGGAAACTATATATATTATTATCTACCTGCCCATAGGCCTCCTATATGCTATTATCTTATAGATAAGAAGCCTTTATAGTGGAACCCCAGTCTGGATATCTAGTGTTAGAGGCCACTAAGAAGGGGAAATTAGAATTAGATAAATATAGCTTATTTAGCTATATAGATTCTAGATAAATATACTAATACAGTCCTTAATTTTACAGGCATGGCTGTTAAACCACCCTTTTCCTCCCTTTCTAACAAATCCACTGAGCCTGATGATTAAGATCTATGAGAATTAGACTATTGCCACATCCTAGATTTAGGCATAATATGTATGATATATATGAAAGGGGCCTATATAATTAACTATTATCTATATACATAGATGGAGAAGGGATATGAGTTTGAAATAGTAGAAGGAAGCCTATCTAGAATAGATAGGGAAGGTAGATTAGTTCTTTACTA
>JAAKEQ010000054.1:0-139225 GCA_014250555.1 Aspergillus oerlinghausenensis
ATATCTCTTTACTTTATCTTATGTATTTAATGCTCTTTATAGCTTTATTTATATTATTTCCTTTAATTTAGTACTCTCCTAGGTATATTTCCTTTATTTCCTTTCTATATTAACAGCTGTTAGCCTTGTTAGCTTATAAATATATTAGATCCCTTACTATATTTGCTAGAATTTGGATGAATACTAACTTTATATTTAGAAATATGGCTAATAACCATTCCTGTGGCTCTACCACCTACTGTGCCTATACTACTTACTAGGCTACTGCTCCTGCTGCTGCTACTACTACTGCTCCTGCTCCTGCTTATGGCTGCTGGGGTTGCCCTCCTAGTTGTAAACATGCTGCTGCTTACGCTGGTTATGGGCATGGTGTGTCTTGTGGCCAGGGGGGCGCCCTAGTTAGTGTTGTTATCACTATCCCTGCCTCCTCTGCGCTACTGCTACTACTGCCACTGCCACCACCTCCTACTTCCTTATTGCCTGTCCCCCCCCTCAGTCTAGGCTATGCTCCTATTAAGGAGCATTGTTACTGGTGCTTACAGGTGCCTGGCTAGGGTAAGGGGGTGCTATTACTGTTCTATAATAGCTATATACCTGGAGGGGCTAAGTGCCTTTATTATCATGGCCTATACTAGCTATGCTAATTAGTATGTTTCCCCTTATGCTCTGTCCTTATTATAGATACTAATTCTACTCTCTTTTAAAGTTCCCTACTAGTGCTCTCACAGCTACTAATACTATTATCACTATCTAGGTAGCCCTTAAGGTCACCCACCCTTATGTTACTAGGCTTGCCCTAGAGGCTATTATCCATATAGCTTAGGCCTTTTGGGCTTGGGTTACTGCAGATGGCAGTCCTCTATTATGTGGGGCTGCCCCTATATTAGCGCCTGTTGCTACTGCTAGCTCCCTAACCCCCCCTTTTATATCTGTGCCTGGGTTGCTAATAGCTATGCCTGCTCTAGCAGGTATCTAGGCTGCTGTAGTGTAGTTCTTTTCTAGGTAAGTAGGGTCTGTGCTCTTCTAGCTATACTAGTATTAGGCTGACTATATTATATAGGCTATAATTACTCCCTCTTTAGGGGTTGAGCTGTTCTATTATTTCTTATTTATACTATAGGTATGGCCTTTAGGCCTTTTTCTTAATTAATAAAGTTCTCCTAGTTAACTATCTACTCTGGCTTATAGACTTTATAAACTACTTATAGGCTTTAGTATCTTTAATATACTTATAAGGTTCCTATATATTATACTTATCTTCCTATCCACACTAATAGACAAGGTATTAATCTTTATTATGCACTTTTTAATATCTTAGGATAGTATCTATTTCCTATTCTTTACTACCTTTAATAATTATAGGCCCTGAGTGTGGTGCTTACTTAGTATTTCCCTTATAAGGCTTAAGTAATGATATATGGAACACATTATATATCTTTTATAATTCAGGTAGGTGTAGTCTATATACTTATTTACCCTATTTCTCTATAATCTAGAATAGGCTAAGCAGTCTGCTTATAAGCTTCTAATTTAGTCTTAGAATAGTAATGTTCTTTGCTCTTAGCATAATATAATTATTAATATTCAGTAATATCTTAGTATATTTCTTATTATACTACTTCTTTATCTACTCTTTTAATTTTATGAGCAGGATATATAGTTTTATATAATTTTTATCTAGTTCTCTTACCCTATCTACTATAGTAGGTGCTTTTATATCTTTTAGGGCTGGTATATTAATCTATAGGTTTACCTTAAAATCTATAAGTATAAAGTATGGTAATATACCTAGCACACTGTGTATTATATTATTATAGATAAACTATGCTATTAGTAGTTATCTAGTCTAGTTATCTTATATCCAGCTAATATATGCTTATAGATAGTACTCTAAGACCTGGTTTATATATTCTATTTACCTATTAGTCTATAGGTAAAAGGCTATTAATAGCCTTCTATATACTCCTAGGTAGTAGTAGAGTATTAACTAGAATATACTAGTAAATAGGCTGCCCCTGTCTAATATAAGGTTCTCTAGCATACCTAGTAGTGGTATAACCTTTTTATAGAATATTTCTACTAGCTGCGTTATATTAATGTCCTTCCTTATTAGGATATAGAGTAAGTATTTTATATAGAGATTAATAACTACTATTACTATATTATATACCTTCCCCTACTATTTAGATAGTAGGAGGCCTGTAATGAAGTCTATACTTACCTACTATACTACTTTTATAGGAGTAGGTAGTAGTTCTAGCTTACTATAAGGCTTATACCTATATACTATAATTCTTTAGCAGATATTATACTCCTTAATATATACCTTGATATCTTACACTAACTTATACTAAAAGTATCTATGCTTAATGCTTTCTAAGGTGTGTCTATGCTAGTGATAACCCCCCTATAGATTATTATAGTTTATTCTTATTATCTCTATATATAGTGTTGCGGACTTTAGTATATAGATATAGTTTTTATATTAAAGAAGTCCATCTTTAACCTTCTATTTTAAGTAACTTAGCTTATCTGTGTTCCCTCCTTCTATATTAAGTAGTTTCTACTATATAAATACATTAATATCTTAAATAATTCATAATAGATCTACTATAGCTATTAGGATGTCCGTAGAGTAGGCTGTCTTAGAGGTAAGTGCCTTATATATATTACTCTATGGCACTAGGAGGTCTAGAACTCCTGTAATGCTAGCAGCATCTCTCTTATCTAATAGTATATTCTATCTATAGGTAGTAGCTTCTATTTAGATATTTATAAGATACTCCTGATTTATCTCTTATACCCCCCTAAGCCATGCTATGCATGCTTATATTTCTCTTTATAGGAGGTGTTTATCTAGTTTTAATAGCCCTATATATAGTTTATTTTATAATATTAGTAGCCATAGCAGGTCTATATCCTTAATTTCTGTTATTTCTATATAGTCTAGGTAATGACTAGGTGTATCTACAGGGTTGCTAGCCCCTAGGTAATGTTTAATTAAGAAATTAAATATAGATAAGTATTCTGCCTACCTTATCTAATATAGATTTAGCTTCTTTATTATTATAAAGTAGCATAAATTAGTATAGTTAGATAATACTAAGATAGGGAACCTACTCCCTTCTAGGTAGTGCCTCTACTATTTAAAGCACTCTATAATTACTAGTAGCTCTAAGTTATATATTTAGTAGTTCTTCTCTACTATAATAAGTTTCCTTAACTAGAAGGCTATTAGATGCTATTCTACTCTAAATAGCTAGGTGAGTATACTAGCTATTACCTATTTTAATATATCTGTCTGCAGTTAAATCTGTAGTTTAGGGTTAAAATACTATAGTATTAGTATAGTTATAAAGTATTACTTTAACTCCTTAAATACTTACAGTACCTCTTATATTAGTATAAATTATGTAGTTTTATTATCCTTCTTTATTAGCTTTAATAGGGGTGTAGTAATCTATAAGTATTTCTTAATAAATCTATGGTAAAAGTTTATAAAGCCTAGGAAGACTTATATCTCTTATATACTGTATAGTATAGGCTAATCTTTAATAGTTTTAATTTACTTAGGT
The DNA here is from genome assembly GCA_014250555.1 of Aspergillus oerlinghausenensis. NCBI lineage: Eukaryota > Fungi > Ascomycota > Eurotiomycetes > Eurotiales > Aspergillaceae > Aspergillus > Aspergillus oerlinghausenensis. The sequence goes on from JAAKEQ010000054.1 coordinate 3,576, forward strand.
TTCATGCGCACTCTATGGATTCTAACTATAAAGCCTAGGAAATCTACTTCTTTTATATAGAATGTATATTTACTAAGCTTAGTATATAGCTTAGCCTTCTATAATTAATATAGAACTACTTATATATACCTTTCATGCTCCTTCTTATTCTAGGAATAGATTAATATATTATCTAGGTAGATAATATAGTATATATTAAGTAGGTTACTTAGTGTGCTATTAATATAAGCCTAGAAGGTTGCTAGTATATTAACCAGTCTAAAGGGCATCACCTAATATTTATAGTACCTATATTATATTTAGAATATAGTCTTCTACTCATTACCTAGTTTAATCTAGATATAATAGTATGTGTTATGTAGGTTTAGCTATATAAAGATCTTTACTCCTAATAGCCTGTCTAGTGTCTTACTAATTAGGGGTAGTAGGTAGTAGTTCTTGATAGTAATGGTATTCAGGCCTTAGTAGTTAATATATAATTATAGGCTATCATCTTTCTTTAGTGTAAAAAGGATAGGTGCTCCTATAGGGCTTTTAGATTATTAAATCCAGCCTTTCTCTAGTACTTTCTTAATATATGTCTTCAAGACCTTCAGCTCCATAGTAGAAAGGTTATATATTAGTCTGAATAGGGGTTACTTCCCTAGTTCTAGCTTAATAGCATGGTTATACTCTATATTTAGTGTAAGTATATTAGCTTCCTTATCTAAAAAGATATCTATAAACTTATAGTATTATTCTAGAAGTACTAGTTTACCTATTAATAAGGTAAAGAATAAGAGTACCTCTCCATCTACTATCTCTTATAGGTAGATAATAAATATTATATTACCTGTAAGAATGCCTTTTACATATTTATTAGGTAATATAATCTCTAGCTTAGGTATGTTAGCTAGATCTTTATTAGTCTAATATTCCTATGTGTGTTGCATAAAATTAATTATTAGATTTACTACTATTAGCTACAGCCATCCTAAGATGAAATTATGCCCTAGCATATCTACTGTATGGAATTCTATTCTAATACTCTAGGCTATTCCCTGTGTATCTATTACTATAATATAGAGATGAAATCTTCTATATAATATTATCTTTCAGCTATTAATTACCTTAATCTAGTAAGGTATGCCTGTTGCTTATAGTGATAGATTCTCTTTCACCTAGTATTAGCTAATAAAGTTTCCCTATACTCCTATATCTAGGAGTAAGCTAACATCCTTCCCTACTATATTTCTAGTAGGTTCTTCTATAGCTATCTTTATATTAAGTATTAGGGATATAGTATCTATAGTTCCCTTACTTAGGCCTAGTGCTGCTACTATATATATTACTAGACTATCTAGTTTTTTAGCTCTATATTATGCTTCACATGCTTTAGGTATTTTACTACTATATAGCCCTTATTATTATAGTTATAGCACTTAATAGTGCTCCTACCCTCTCTGGGGTTCTATTCCCTTTAGTTATAGAAGCTATGCTTCTTTAAGCCTAGGCCTCTGCCTCTTCCTTAATATCTATTATAGGCTGGTGTATCTACTCTCTGGGGTATGTAGCCCTTGTGTTTATTATACTTAGTTAATTCTCTTTTAATAGCTATAACTTTGTTAATATAACTAGCATAAGAGATATCTTCTATAATCTAGTAGGTCAGGATCTTGCTTTAGATATTAGGGTGTAGCTTTATCTAGAGCTACACTTTTCACTGCTTATTAGTATAGCTAATACTAAGCTAAGATTCCTATTACTCTAGGTACACTGTAAAGTTAGCTACTATCTATGCTTCTAGCTACCTAGTATCTATGTACTTCTATAGCACATAGTATACTAGGGTCTTTAGGTCATTCACTTACTTTAGTAGGAATTAGGTGAGTTACTCCCATATCTACTTTATAGGTAGTAATTCTTAGTATCTTATCTATTAGCTAAGTATCTTATTAGTAAGTAGTAGAACTACTACTTATACTTTTTAGTATTCTTTAGTATAGTATTAGTAGTACTATTTAAAGTATACTATTATGCTATTAATAAACTTAGTATAATTATATATATTCTTAAATTAGAAGCCTATAGTAAATAGGACCTTTAGGATAGTTTTAGTATCTATATCTAAGGAGTCATCATTACAGGCTAATAGCTTAGGATTATTATTATCTATAGATATTCTAGGTAGCATAGATCTTAGTCTAAGGGGTATCTATATATTACTACTTATAGATACTAGTTTATTAGTTATATTCTACATGGTTTCATCTAGGGTAGTATATATGGGTAGTGTGATTAATTAGTTCTATATATCCAGGGTTTGCTACATGTGTTTAATAGTTTCACTAAGCTCTTAGAGTATTTTATTATTATACTTAATCTACTCTAGTTTAGTAATTTACTTTTATATAGTTTTATAATCTTCCCTAGAGAGTAGGGGAGATTACTATTTACTAATTTTACTTAGCTTAGGGGCCTTAGGGATAGTGCTTATATCTTAATCTGCTATTATGTTTCTATTATTAGTAGTTTATTAGGTATATAATTGCCTTAGAATAGGGGTGCTTCTAGTAGTAATTATTTTACTTAGTAAAATATATGAAAGTGCTCCCTACTAGGCTATCTTAATAGGTAGAGTAATTAGAACTATAAGAGCACCTATAGAATGCTCTCTATTAAATGGTGGATAGTGTGGTAGTAGTAATACCTTCATAGTTGAACTAATTACTGAGGTATAAGCATCTCTCACACCTCAGCAGAGATAATATCTTTGTGGGTCACATGCTACCCATGTGACCCCTCGCAGTTCGCTACGTACAGGTCTTCCGCGCCTAACAATAGTATCAACAGTAAGAAGGCTGCTAAAGAAGTAATAAATATAATTAGGGGTTGATATAATAATAGAGGAGGCATAATATAGATTAAGATAATTAAGATATAAAGAAAGAAGAGGTTAGACATCATAAAGGGGGGAGAGGTATAATATATATATTTTTTCTTAGAGGAATGTGCACCCAAGCTACTAATTATACAGGAAGAAAAGGCTAGAGCATCTCTAGATATATAATATTCTCTATAATCTAATCTATATTATTATAATTAAAAAGGATAGTTAGTTACCTAGTAGATATAGTCCATAATATTACTATATAGAGCTAACTATAGGAAAATATAGAGGTGCATAGATCTATACCTATATACTAAAGGGACTGGCCTTATACCTTATTAATAGTTATTATAAAGGCTAGGTGAACCAGGAACTAGATATATATTAAAAGAAATAGGAAGTCACCATCCTTAGATAGTAACTTAAGCCAGGGTAATAGATACTAATCACCTTTAAATCTGCCTATGGCAATCTCAACCTGTAGGTAATAGTGCTAGATACTAGTAATAATTAGATATATACTATTATATATGCTATAGTATAGATCATAGTTCTATATTAATATTACTAGCATGCCTACCTTTAACTATAGCTTACCTAATAGTAAAGTAGCAGAGTAGAGGCTATGTAAAAACTCTACTATATACTTCTTATCTACCTTACTATTACTATCACATGTATTAAGGGATAGAAGGCAGACCTTATCACCTGGTAAGTAAGCTAGTAAGGTCTTATTAAAATTATCTATATTAATATTACACAGAGTCAGAATAGCATAGTCCTAAAAGAGGGATAGGCTAGCTACTATATTATAGATCATATATAGCTGCACTACAGGGTAGATTAACTCTATAAAGTCATCTATCTTATATATCCTATGTATATATAGAGGCAAAGGGATTAGGCCTGCTATAGAGGGTATATAGTTAAGATTAGTAAGCCACTATGCTAGATAATGATTATCCTTAGAGGTTAACTGTAGCTGTATATTAATAGTAAGAGATAGGACCTCTAAATATAGCTAGATTACTACTTACTATAGGTAGACTAATATAATATCTGCATAGTTGCTGCCAGGCATAATAGGAAGGATCTGCTAAAAATCACTACTAAGGACTATAGGGATGCCTCTAAAAGGCTAATTACCACTAGGCATATCTATATAGATATTACAGAGTATCTAATCCATAGTATTAAAGATATAGCAGCTAGTTATTAGTATCTTATCCTATATAATTAAAGATATCTGCTGCATTAGCTCTACAGTACTAGTCCCTTGCTTAACTATATAGGATAAGTTCTTATTATAAGGCACAGGGATCCAAAACTGTTTATAAGCTATCTAACCACTAGGTAAAAGAAGAGAGGCTATACTAGTTAATATAATATATAAGATGATAAGGCCACAGGATTAATAGAATTTAGCCAGAGTATTATAGAGGTATATCTTCCCTAGAGAGAATGAGCAGGAATAATATAGATATAGATAATACTAGATAACTAACCTATACTACCTGGCCTATGTAGAAAGAAGCACACCTTTATAGGGTCATCTTTAATAGCACTAGTAATATAATTAAAAGCTATGTACTAACCATGGTTTAACTAGTTATAGTAGTTATTAAAGGACATATACTACTTAGCCTAATTATATACTAATTCCTTATACAGCTCCTAGTAACTATCAGCTATCTAGAGAGACTAATTATACTTTACCCTAGGAAGGCTAAAATCTATTAGTATCTTCTTAGCCTAAGCTAGTATCTAACTAATATACTATAGCATAAGATCCTTATGTATATTATTATTAGGTATATTAAAGAAAAGAAGCTCCTAATACATCTAGGATAGTAGATTATTATTAATAAAGTTACTAAAGTATCTCTAGATAGTAGTAGCATAGTCCTAGGTTAGAGATATATATACTAAAGTAGTAGTAAATATAATATAAAGGACCTTCCTAGTCTAAAAGATAATAGCATCCTTAAAATACTTTATCTACTTATTATCCTAGTTAATAATACCTAATATATAGCAGGCCTCCTAGAATATTAGGTAAACTATCCTACTAATAGTATAAAGATCCTTATAACTAGATAGGCTATAAACCACTATTAAAAGATATTAGATATAGTATATCTCCCTACTCTAAGGTGTTAGGGGATGTATATAGCTAAGCTAAAACCCTCTCTAGCATAGGTGCCAGGTGCCTTTATACTAGATAAAGTGGCATGGGACCTCCTAATAGAGATGTTTTAGGGTATTAGGGTTCTCTTAGTAGTATTAAAAGAATTCTAGAAGGTATATAATATAATATATTATTAGATTATATAGTTCCTTATTAGTTATATTAGCCTTATAAATTAGATTATGGTTATTCTAATTATATATAACTAATACCATAATAGAGGGCTTTATATTATTAACCTGGTACTCTATAAGATATTAGAAAGCCTTAGAGGCCCTTAGATAGCAGCTATTAATAAACTCTTTTATCTTATTAAAGCTAAACTTAACTATTAACTAATCTAGCCCCTTATAGAGATATTTATATAAGTACTAGATAGCCTTAATACTACTATATAGCTTAATATTAATATATATAGTATACTTATAGCTTAGATAGGGATTATAGGGAACAACCCATTCATTCCTAACCTTAATAAACTCACCTAACCAGCCTAGGTAAGGGACCCTAATCTATTGCATATCCTAGTAATAATATATTAGATAGCTATCCTCCTTAATCTTAGTTACTTTATAAAAGGGCTTAGGAAAGCACTTTAAGTATATATAAATACTATTAACATCTCTTATATAGGGAGTAGTAGGGTTATAATCACTATATAGCTAATATATCATCATCTCTATAATAATATTATAGAGCTACTGCCTACTATAACTATTAATAGATAGAATCTCTATATTAATCACATTATTAAGAATATAGGTATCTAGGAATCACTAATTATTATACACCTATAGAAGGATATAGGTATAGGGGAGACCTTACTTCTAGTACTTAATAATAAATATATAGGCCTTATACTAGCTAAAGATATCCTACTTCTAGATATTATAAAGAAGGCTCTGTAACTTTATATAGAATATATAGTAGACTAAGTCTAGATAGGTAAAAGAATCCTGGATTAGTATACTATCATCATCCCTAATTAGCTTAGCCATAATCTCTAGCTACTGTAGATTAGTAGTAAAGGTAATAAAGAAGATAGGCTTACTAAACTAATATATAATAGTTAGAGAATCTTAGTAGTATTTCTATTAATAGCAGCTACTCCTAATAAAAGTAGTAGGTAAGACTATCTTCTTATCTATCTTAGTACTAATAGGCTAACCCCCTGCTATCTCTACTGTGTAGGTAGTCATCTATATATAGGAATAAGACTCTATATATAATTAGGTCTGATAATGCCTTATATAGTCTAGGTTCTTCTTCTCTACTATAAGATATATATCCACTATAAACTACTACTAGAGGTTACCCCCATGGTGGAATAGGTTAAAAGCACCTATATATAGGTATATTAGCTACTAGGCCTATATCTAGTTAGTTAGCAACTCTTGCTTACAGGCCTGACCTAATAATATTAGACCACGCAGGTGCATAGCCTAATAATGACTAACACCACCATCTAGGTAGAATAGGACATAATATAGTAGTAAATATAGTGGGTAGGAGTAGTAGATATTAGTGAGATACTAATCCTTAATATTCTGCATAGTATTAGGGGTATAAAGGTTAGCCAGCCTAGGGATGCCTGCTAACCTTAGATCTAGGTAGTGCAGTGCATGGTGCAGATATAGTTAAATATTATAAAAGCTTAGATAGGGCTATTCTTTAGGAATATCTAGAATAAAGCTAGCAACCTTATTCATAGAGGTAACTATATTAAATAGCTAACCACCTTACTCATTAGGAATAATATAGATCTAGGTATTTAAGCAGATAGAATCTAGTGCTAGGGATGCTATAATATTATAAGCCTGTTAAAAGAGAGCATAGAATAGATTTAATATATAGATAGACTAATCTAGTTACTTAATAAGGTTGACTGTAGCCTAATATAAAGAGGGGTTATTTTAAGCACAGATCTTATGTGCTAATAATAAATTAAGTAGGTAAAGGCTAGTATAGGATAGCACAGAACCTATAGATATACTAAGTATTAGCTATAGGTAACACATAGGGGAAATATATATAAAGTTAGTATACTAGCTAGGGGACCTTGATGATGGTATATTATTCTATTAATCTAAAAGATATACTAGGACTTATTCATACCTAGATAATTATTATAGTTGCAGCTAACAGAGGTAAAGACTAGGGAATAATTTAGCTACTAGATATATATTTAGAATAGGTAGGAATTACTATTATTAGTACTGAAATATTAGCAGAGTAAGGGGTCTAATAGCAGCTAGATTAGATCTAAATATACTAAGCCATGCTTGTAGCATAACTTATATAAGATATTATACTCCTTAGTAATCTCAGCCTCCTAATATAGAGCCCTATAAAAGGGGCATGGCTTATCTATCTAGCCTAGATCCAGGACATCCTAATTACTATCATACAAAGAAAAGGTAATAGGGACTAAGGGGTTTTACCTAGACTAATAATAGTAAGAATCACAGTAATTCTAATCATATAGTAAAGCAGATAGTAGGGTATTATAGATACTATAGGTAGAAACTACTAGGATATCTTAGGGTGTAGAGGTGTGCTATTAGAGATAAGTATTAGCTACCTAGGTATAGTATTAGTAGTATTTATAGTTAGTATATATATACTGCTAGGAGGGTATAACTATCTAGTAGGTTACACAGGCGCGGGGACTAATAGGTAGTAGAGGGTAAGGGATAGGTACTACTATATAGAGACTAGAATAATAATTAGAGTATTTATTATAACTAACTATAGTAGATATATAGGAGGTATAGTAGATATAGTACTTATACTCCCTAATATACCATAGCTCCCCTTCCTAAATAGCTACCTAATAGGCTAGATAGAGCACATACTGGTAAGGCACTAGGCCCTTAATTAGGTTACTATAGTGACTATAGTACCTAATTAGTAATATTAATAGGACTTAGGAGAGAAGAATTAGGTAAAGGTAAAGATATATTACTAGTGATAGTAGCAGCAGCAGACTAGATACTAAGTAGAAAGTAATAGATTATATATAGACATATATAGGGGGGGAAAAGATCATATTTTAATAAAGCTGATCTGGACTATAAGATCTAGAGAGTAGTAATACTATTAGGAACTAATCTTATCTATAATAAAGATAATATAGTAATATAGAGACTATAGAAACCTGTAATAGATAGTATTAAAGAAGGCCTACTATATAGATATAATAATTAGGTATATAGATAAAGAAGATTATAAAGAATAGTATATATTATAGCAGTGAGAGGTGGTGGAGGAGGTAGAGAATAGTAATCATAATATAAAGATAAAGCAGAGATACTAAAGAAGGAAGGCAGTGAAAGATAGTAGAAAGTGATAGACCCTAAGTAATTTAATAGGGTGTAGGAGCCTGTGTGTAGTAGCCTAGAATAGTAGGCAGAGAGCAGTAACAGCATAGTAGAACAGACCTTAAACTTTGAACAGAGCTGGAAGACAATATATATATATGAAGTATATATTATAGCAGTGAGAGGTGGTGGAGGAGGTAGAGAATAGTAATCATAATATAAAGATAAAGCAGAGATACTAAAGAAGGAAGGCAGTGAAAGATAGTAGAAAGTGATAGACCCTAAGTAATTTAATAGGGTGTAGGAGCCTGTGTGTAGCAGCCTAGAATAGTAGGCAGAGAGCAGTAACAGCATAGTAGAACAGACCTTAAACTTTGAACAGAGCTGGAAGACAATATATATATATGATTTCCCTAGGTGTGATCCACTTTTTAGGTTACCCGAGGTCCTTCAAAGGGTGGTGTCACCTGTAACCTGGAATTTGAACCTGTTGAAGAATGCCTCTATCTGAGCCGAGGTCCAAATCCCGAAATGAAGTCATACACTTTTCAGTCATGTATGAGACTATCTACTTTTGTATTCTGAGCCAGTTGCTCAGACTGGACAACGATGAAACTTGTCCTACCTTGCTTCAAGAGTTCAATTTCGCTTCTCAAGCACAACGAGCCCTCGGAGATGTGGATTTCAGTTACATTCTTACAGAATGTTATCTCTGGTACATTCATCTCACTTGTCCGCCATGTAACAATATATATTTACGACACCCATACAGAATTAGCAACAATTCACTACCATGAGATCTTATCAAATTCGACATCAAGAGTAATAGCTTCATGCCAACATTCTCTTCGTCGCATGTAATCTCCAGTTGATGCACCACCTTCCGCATGCGGCATCCCCCTCGCAAAAACAGTATCTCCGGACCGATCCACGACCCATTACGAAGAGAATGCTGGAACCAAACATTCTTCTACCTTACGGAGTAGGAGTAATTGCACTGACGGTGATGGATGGCGTCTCTCTGGTTGAACCAAAAACTGTCGAATGTATCGATCTGCGACCACCTGTCCTTGTCTCCCTCGCACTGCTTCTCCAGGCACTCCAGGCAGGGAAGAAACAACATGATCAGACGGCTAGCATCACTCATGCTCGATTTTTTTCTCATTATTAAAGGATCGTAAGGCTGAATGTCGGGATCATACAGTCCCACAAATCTCGGTCTTGGCTGTGAGTTTCGGAAGATTTACTTAGCAGCAGGGTGACATTAGCAAGATGGAACCATGGACGAATGCTGAAGTCAACGATCGACCGGATCCATCCGTGAGCACAGCAGATGGGTGAACAGCCAATGACACCTCGTACGGGATTGTCCAGTCTACCTAGCTATCTGCTGACTATTTTGTTGTCCATGGTCTAGACAAACAGGAGATATTTTCCCCCACAGTTTGACCGGGATTCGAACTCTTCATCAGTCCCCCCCGAATTTTCCGACATGTACTCTGTCTATTCTTATTCCAAGGCTCCCTGTACTTTGCCGTGCTGCATCGATCTCTGATCACGGACAAGTTTGTATGACCAAGTCTAGGATGCGTCGCTGACTGATCATGTCACTGTCTGGCTCTGTGGTGTCACCTCTGACGAGCACTGCCCAACGAACAGTCCGAGAGCAGGAGGAGTATGTCTCATGCTTCATTCTGCGCTGAACGAGTCTTTACTGACTGAATAGATTTCGTTCGTCTCATTCTCAGGATGGAATCAACGAGCCCCTTGAGGCAACCAGTGCGCGAGGTACAATCCGTAGGCGAGACAAGTCAAATTCAGCGGCTTCCTTGATCGCTTACGCACAATTGGCGACGTATCGGTTGGGCTGCAGCCAGTCGTTTGTGGTTCGTTTCGAGCGAGGACAGGCAAATATCATTGCGGATGCATCACCTTCTCTCCTGTTAGAGGGAGAGGGCGGGGTTGGCGTTGACGAGGGTCACCGGCAGGTAAAGGTGTTGAGCCTGCGCCTGGCTGAGGCTCGTGTCGTCGACACTCCCAACGTTATTGCCAACAGCACCCGATGTGTGATCCGTGATCTCACGCAGGACGATCATTATGACAATCAGGAGATCCAGTTCTTCGCAGCGGTCCCGATTCATGATGCGAACAAACATACTACTGGCGCTGTTTGTGTGGTAGACAAGACGCCACATCTGGATTTTGGAGACAGCGAGGTCGCAAGCATGCAGGAGATTGCTGATCTGGTTGCTTGTAACATCAAGGATAGGTTAGCTGAAGAGCACCACCTTCAGGCAGAGCGGCTCATCAATGGTCTGACCGCTTTCGTCAGCGGTCAGGTCGTCCCTGACCTTGAGCAACGCTATCACTTCAAGAGGCGGCCATCATACCTTCCTGGTATCGATGATCTTTCGCTGTCTGAGAAATGTAGCGTGGGCTCGCCACAATACACGCATCCTCAAACCCCGGGGACCCCGCCAAACCAGTTCTTCTCGAGAATCCACGAAAGGAGGAATTCGGTGACTGTTATCGAGGGAAGCACAGTATCTCACTCAATGTCGCTTTTGTTCTCCCGTGCTAGTGCTTTACTTCAGAAATGTATGAAGCTGGATGGCGTGCTTTTTCTGGACGCCACTCGAAGTAACGCTCGAAGGTTGGTCTCGCCTGACAGTACGCGTCATCAATCTAACGTCTCTAGCTCCTGCTCTCCTAGCATGAGTGACCTGGAAGTACTCTCCAAGGACGGCGATTCTTGCATCAACTCTCCGGGCCTATCCTCAGCCAGCCCTTGGCGAGAGAGGGTATGCGAGCCTTTGGGCTGGGCGTCATCGGGATCGGCAAATCGCTGTACCTCGCAATATTCGATCTCAGAAGGCTTGCTGCATGACTTGTTTGCCGCGTACCCAAAAGGCACCATCTTAAATACCAGCACCCTCGTTGACTGTACCAGTCAGAGATGTGGTTATGGCACGGATGCAAAGGGATCGCGTCATCACGCGATCATCCTGCGTCTGGTACAGGACCTTCCAGAGGCCAGGTCACTCCTTTTTCTCCCAATGTGGAACTGGAATACATCGCGCTGGCTGGCTGGTGCCCTCTTGTGGACATGTGACAGTCAACGACCTTTTGAACAAACCGATTTGTTCTATGTCAAGGCATACGGTGACGCAATTGTGTCAGAAGCGGCTCAAATGGACTGGCAGGCGACGGAAAAGTCCAAATCAGATTTGTTGTCATCGGTCAGCCATGAGCTAAGATCACCGCTCCATGGCATGCTTGCCAGTGTAGAGCTGTTGCACACCACAGATCTTCAACCGGCTCAGCAGGATATGCTCACGATGATTGAAACCTGCGGCCTGACACTGATGGACACGTTGAATTATCTGTGAGTTGGCAGCTCCCCCGCACGATCTCACTAACATTAATGAAGGCTGGATTTTACGAAAATCAACAACCTGGCCAGTGCGGACGCAAAGAATGATACTGAAACCTCTCTCGTCGACCTAGCATGCGAATTTGATTTGGACACTCTGGTAGAGGATGTGGCGGACACCCTGTATGCAGGTCATCGGTCCCTGATTAATGCTTCCCAAGTCGCCGGTCGGTACCTGCCTAGCGGGTCGACGGTGGGAATTAGATCTGCCAAGGGCGCCGAGAACGCCACGGAATCGAACGACTTATCAGTGATCGTGCGGGTTGAGCCAGGAAACTGGAAAGTGCGATCCATTCCTGGCGGATGGAGACGAATTGTCATGAACCTGCTCGGCAATGCATTCAAGTTCACCAAGTCTGGTTTCATTGAGGTCACCCTCGCCCGGAAGATGGAGAGAACTGGCGGCACGAAGAGGGTGTATGCTTATTTGACAATCACAGATACCGGATGTGGCATCTCTCCGGAGTACCTGGAGCACAAACTATTTCAACCTTTTACCCAGGAGAACATCCTGACGGAAGGGGTTGGCCTGGGGCTAAGTATTGTCGACCGACTAGTGACAAATGCGGGTGGCCAGATTGACGTGAAGAGTACCGTCGGTACTGGAACTCAATTCGAAGTGTGCATTCCAGCTGAATTTGTCGATACGCTGGACGAAGGTGCTTCTGAGCAACAGCAACCACAGAGCGTGTCAGTCTCTCGAGTTTGTCTGGTCGGCCTGAACGTTTTCTCCAGTATGAAGACGTCAAGCCGAAGGCTGAGTGTTGACACGAAGAGGAGGCTGTCAGTTCGCAGTGCATTGAGTAATGCAATCCTCAGCCAACCTGGCTGGACAGTCTCCTTTGCCGACACTATGTCTCAAGCGAAGGGCGATATTGGTATTGTCGAGGAGAGCAGTCTGGCTGAGATGGCAGACCTAGAGCAAATAACTACAGACCTGAAGGCATTGATCATACTAGGACAGTATGGCAGTAGCCTATCAGTCGATCCTGTCACGAAAGAGCTGGATGTGGTCTACGTTCCTCAACCGTAAGCAGCACCAAAGTCTGAGCAAGAGTGAAACTAACAGGATAGACTCACGCCTCGAAAAATCATCGGCGCCCTACATACACTTTCCAGCTTGCCCGAAGCAGGGGAACAGATCGGTAGTGCCGATAGTATGCCACATCGTCAGCGCAGCCTATCGGAAGCTTTTGCCCTGGCCAAACAGACCGAGTCACCACCAGTGGTGGAGGAATCCGTAGGCGAGTTCCGTGCCTCGACACCCAAGGCCTCAACAACGATCGATCGCCATGTCCTGATTGTGGACGATAATGACATCAACATCAAAATTCTGGCTACTTTTATGCGCCGCATCGGCTGCAGCTATGAGACAGCGAATAACGGACTCGTGGCGCTGGAGAAGTACCAGCAGGCCGAGCGCCAGTTCAACTACGTCCTGATGGGTAGGTTGCGTCCTTTGAGAGTTATGATCCAGCTAACAGCAATAGATATTTCAATGCCAGTTATGGACGGGATCATATCCACAAGCAAGATTCGAGAGTACGAGGAGGAGAATTCCCTTCCCCGGGCTGCCATCATGGCCGTGACCGGAGTTGCATCGGCGACAATGCAGCAACAGGCATTTGCCGTGGGGATCGATGATTATCTTGTGAAACCTCTTTCACTGCGTGATTTGAAACGAGTGATGAACATTGCATGATGACTTTACCAGCAAATTGTACAAGTTATATACCACAGCTTCAATTAAAAGCCTTGCCACTGATTCCGCAATGCACCAAGATAGGAACTTCCAACATATACTCCAAGATGAATACTCAGAACAGCTAACAACCATGACTCCCTTCCGTCGCCGGGTCTTTACACCCATTGGGACACACCTTTGCGTGTCCCACATCCCCCGGATTCTTGCAGTGGAAGAGCACATTCTTCAAGTCCGCAGTCTCCAGACCCTCCGCCTTGAGAACAGCCTCGAGGTCCGCCTCGGTGAAGCCTGCATCCACTGTCCATTAATAACTGCCATCATTGAAGTGAACTAGGAAAGGAATACCCTTATCAGCAATGAGCTTATTAGCGCAGTAATCGAAACTCGGCGTGCATGTTTTTGCGCCTAGAGCGGCGCCGGCCAGCGCGAGGAGGAAGAGGGTTGGTTTCATTTTGGGTTGTGTGTGTTTGTCTGAGAATGGGACGGTGAAGGGTATTTATGCGTTTGCTGTGCAGTAAGACATTGTATTTGTCTCGGATGAGGTATTTTCTGCACTGGAATGCCTGGAATGTGGTCGGGGTGGTTGGCATGGATGACGGCGCGTGGCATGTGGTTGTGCGTCATACCGGGCTTCAGATTGATCTGGATCTTGTGCGAGCTACAAACAGATATGTGGGATGTGGATTCATCTGACTATGATGCACCTCTCTAAAGTCGAGGATGTGGCTTGGGGAGACGTTTTGTTGCAATATTTTCTGTGGGATGACCGTTCACGCCGGAGCGGGACTATTCTCATCATAGGTTTCCATCTCTCGAGGCAGTCTATTACCAAGACACAGATTAATGCAACCGCAACGTAGCCAACCCCCCATCAACCACAACCTGCTCCCCCGTAGTGAAGCTCGCCTCGAACCCCAAAAACACCACAGCCCTAGCCACTTGAGTTTCTGCGCGGCGAAGAACGCGCCGAAGACGTTTGTGTCGAAGGTCCGGCGGAAGGAGGCCTCCGAGACGTCTGCGAAGGGCTCAAGTGCGGCGTAGCCCGCGTTGATGAAGAGGAGATTGATTGTGCGGCCATCCTCGAAGGACGAGGCTGTCTCGACGAGGGTATCGATAGATACTAAGGAGGTGATGTCGCAGGGGATGACTTTGGCGCCTTGGGAGTGGAGGAGCTGGGCGGTTGCGAGGCCGATGCCGTGGCTGCCGCCGATGATGAGGGCTGTTTTTCTCGTGTAGGACATGGCAGATATTGCGCTGTGTGGTTGGTAGGCTGAGGGTGAGGGTGTTTGACGATGAGTTGGGCTCGTCGAGCATGGTTCGGAACTTATATGCTTCTTCTCTATCCATTCCACTGTGAACAGCACAACTTGCTGACCAATTCTGTATGTTTAATCATCGTTCCTGGATATATACAGGGTGTCACGGTATGAGATGGAGCTCGTATTCCTCCTTGGCTACTTGGCATTCTGCAGTTCTGTGAGTCAATCTCGCTCAAAGATATGGGCTATTCTAAATCAGTGTAACATGGGGTCTGACAAATCAGTGAAGCAGTCCATTCGGTGAAGAGATATGATCCCACAAGATATTTAGCGCTATGGGATACTGCATACGTGATGGATAAGAGCTGGACGACCACCCAGGATTCATCTGTCACTCCGCTTCTAAAGGAAGACAAGCGATTCTGTACCTCAGAAGAAGTAGGGTAGCAGGTCACTACTCCTACCTTAGTCTTAGGGCTTGATGAGAAATATATCCGACGCTCGGCATGCCGAATGTGACGGAAAATTGTGATTGGCCGAGAGCTATAACAATGGGACCGGATTTGCGGATGTATGCCTCGGATCTATGGATTTACGGGTTAATCTGATGCGCATGAAACTGACATTGTACAAATAGTTGGGTTGGAACGAGTTAGCTCTGGAGAGCTATTTCCATGGGCGAGTTGTTTTGTTTCAAAGGTTAAGCAGATCGTGCAGAATGGACACGCCTTCATCCGGCACGATTGACCTCGAGCACGGCGAGACGGGACTACGAAAGCGACCAACCCTCACGTTTCGGAATGTCAGTGTCCATGTTACAGCGCCGGATGCCGCCTTGGGGGATACGCTTCTCTCCGTGGCTGATCCGCGGCAGTACCTTGGCTTCTTGAGAGGGAGTCGGCCAAAGAGGGTATGTCGAGGCTGTTGTTCCGAGGCAAATGCTAACGGAATAGACTATCCTGAAAGATGTCAGCGGGCAGGTCAAGCCAGGCGAGATGGTAAGTTGACCCCGATGCCGTGTTGACGCAACTAACCCGTCAGTTACTGGTCCTCGGTCGGCCTGGATCAGGATGTACCTCGCTTCTACGCGTGCTTTCCAACGACCGCGAATCCTTTGACGAGGTTATCGGCGACACCCGATACGGAAGTATGGACCACGTCGCTGCGAGACGCTTCCGCCAGCAGATCATGTTCAACAACGAGGACGACGTGCATTTCCCCTCGCTGACGGTCAACCGAACCATGAAGTTCGCCCTGCGGAATAAGCTGCCCCGGAAACGGCCAGATGGACAAGGATCGAAGGAGTTTGTGAAGGAGCAGCGGGACAATATCCTCACAGCGCTGGGAATCCCGCACACGACAAAGACACTGGTGGGAAACGAGTTCATCCGCGGTGTCTCTGGTGGGGAACGAAAGCGGGTGTCGCTCGCCGAAGTGATTGCCGGACAGAGCCCGATACAGCTCTGGGATAATCCGACCAGGGGCCTCGACTCCAAGACGGCAGTTGAATTTGCTCGTCTGCTGCGCCGGGAGGCAGACGTCAACCAGAAGACGATGGTTGCTACCATGTACCAGGCTGGCAATGGCATCTACAATGAATTCGACCAGGTTCTGGTTCTGGCAGATGGACGGGTGACCTACTACGGACCGCGCCAGCTGGCAAGGAGCTACTTTGAGGATATGGGCTTTGTCTGTCCGAAGGGAGCCAATGTCGCTGATTTTCTGACCTCCGTGACGGTGCTCACCGAGCGCATTGTACGGCCCGGGATGGAGGACAAGGTTCCCAGCACCGCAGAGGAATTCGAGGCCCGCTACCACCAGAGCGACATCTACCGGAAAGCAATGGAAGGATTGGGCCCACCGGAGAAACTCACCCACGAGGTGGACGAGCTGACGGCGGCTGTGGCCAGCGAGAAACGCAAGCGGCATCTCCCTCGGAGCCCAAGCGTGTACACGACGAGTCTGTGGGAGCAGATACAGGCGTGCACCATCCGGCAGCTCCAGATCATGGCCGGAGACAGACTGTCCCTCATCATCAAGGTGGTATCAGCTATCCTACAGGCCCTGGTAGGCGGAAGTCTATTCTACAACCTCAAAGACGACAGCTCGTCCATCTTCCTGCGCCCCGGCGCCCTCTTCTTCCCTGTTCTCTACTTCCTTCTCGAGTCCATGTCCGAAACGACCGCCTCGTTCATGGGCCGGCCCATCCTCTCCCGCCAGAAGCGGTTCGGATTCTACCGGCCAACGGCATTCTGCATCGCCAACGCCATCACCGATATCCCCGTGGTGCTGGTGCAGGTATCTTGCTTTTGCATCATCCTGTACTTCATGGCGGCGCTACAGATGGACGCCGGTCGGTTCTTCACCTATTGGATCATCGTCATCACCAACACACTGTGCTTCATGCAGATGTTCCGCGCGGTAGGCGCCCTCTGCAAGCGATTCGGCAATGCATCCAAGATCACCGGGCTGCTGTCGACCATTTTCTTCGTCTACGGGGGTAAGATCACCTCACTTTCTTCAAGACGTCACTAACGGCGTAGGCTACCTCATCCCATACGAGAAAATGCACGTCTGGTTCCGCTGGATCTTCTATCTCAATCCTGGCGCGTACGCCTTCGAGGCCCTCATGGCTAACGAGTTCGTGGGTAAATCGCTTCAGTGCGTGCAGCCAGACTATATCCCCTACGGGTCTGGATATCCCGGCTCGGAATCGCCGTACCGGGGCTGCTCGATCCCCGGTAGCGAGGGCGATGTGATACTAGGGGCGGCGTATATCCGCGCGCAGTATAATTACTCGAGGCATCATATCTGGCGGAGCTTCGGGGTCATCATCGGCTTCTGGGTGTTCTTTATCGTTTTGACGGCGTTAGGCCTCGAGTTGCTTAATAGCCAGGGCGGATCGTCCGTGCTGCTGTACAAACGGGGGAGCCAGAAGACAAAATCGGAAGACACCCCGACCCCGGTGCAGGAGGCCGCGCTGGCGTCGCATGTCAAGCAGTCGACCTTCACCTGGCATGACCTCGACTACCACGTCCCCTACCAAGGACAGAAGAAGCAGCTCCTGGATAAGGTGTTTGGGTTTGTGCAGCCCGGGAACCTGGTTGCGCTGATGGGGTGTTCCGGTGCGGGAAAGACGACGTAAGTAATGTGCTCGCTCCATGAGTCAACGTAGCTAACGTGACAGGCTTCTTGATGTGCTGGCCCAACGCAAGGACAGCGGCGAGATCTACGGCTCGATTCTAATTGACGGCCGGCCGCAGGGGATCAGTTTCCAGCGTACGACGGGATACTGCGAGCAGATGGACGTGCACGAGGCTACGGCCACGGTCCGGGAGGCTTTGGACTTTTCGGCGCTGCTGCGCCAGCCGGCTCATGTTCCGCGCGAGGAGAAACTGGCGTACGTTGATCACATCATTGATCTCTTGGAGCTGCGCGATATCAGCGACGCGTTGATTGGAGGTAGGTACGCTGCTAAGACTGTCGACGCATGCTGACGCTGCGACAGTTCCCGGCGCCGGGTTGAGCATCGAACAGCGGAAGCGAGTCACGCTTGGCGTGGAACTCGTCGCCAAACCTAGTCTTCTGTGAGTGTGGCAATCAAGTGATAGAGCAATCTGAAAGTGGTCTCAGGCAAACTACTAACAGCAGCATTGCGTGCGCATTAGCTTTCTGGATGAACCTACCAGTGGCCTGGACGGGCAGTCCGCGTACAACATCATCCGCTTCCTGAGGAAGCTAGTCGACGGCGGCCAGGCGGTGCTGTGCACGATCCACCAGCCCTCGGCCGTTCTCTTCGAGGCCTTCGACTCGCTCCTGCTGCTCGCGCGCGGCGGAAAGATGGCGTATTTTGGCGAAACGGGTAAAGACTCGCAGATCGTGCTGGACTATTTCGCTCGCCATGGAGCCCCGTGTCCGCCGGATGAGAATCCAGCAGAGCACATCGTCGAAGTGATCCAAGGCAACACCGACAAGCCCATCGACTGGGTGCAAGTGTGGAACGAGTCCGAGGAGAAACAGCGCGCGCTGGCTCAGCTGCAGACCCTCAACGCCCGCGGCAAAGCGGACGCGGACTACGTCGAAGACAAAGACACAGCCGACTACGCGACGTCGAAGTGGTTCCAGTTCACCATGGTGACGAAGCGGCTCATGGTGCAGCTGTGGCGGTCGCCGGACTACGTGTGGAACAAGATTATTCTGCATGTGTTTGCGGCGCTGTTCAGCGGGTTCACCTTCTGGAAGATCGGCGATGGCACGTTCGACCTGCAGCTGCGGCTGTTTGCCATTTTCAATTTCATTTTCGTGGCGCCGGGGTGCATCAACCAGATGCAGCCGTTCTTCCTGCATAACCGAGATATCTTCGAAGCCAGAGAGAAGAAGGTACCGTCGCATCCCTACTCCGTGACCCCCCATTGTCAACAGTGCTAAAGTGCTAATAGTCCAAAATCTACCACTGGCTCGCCTTCATCGGCGCGCAGACTGTCTCCGAAATCCCCTACCTCATTCTCTGCGCCACCCTCTACTTCGCCTGCTGGTACTTCACCGCGGGATTCCCCCCCACGGCCAGCATCTCAGGACACATGTATCTGCAGATGATCTTCTACGAGTTCCTGTACACGTCGATCGGACAGGGGATCGCGGCGTACGCGCCCAACGAGTACTTCGCGGCGGTGATGAACCCCGTGCTGATCGGCGCGGGGCTGGTCAGCTTCTGCGGCGTGGTGGTGCCCTTCTCGCAGATGCAGCCGTTCTGGCGCGACTGGCTGTACTACCTCGATCCGTTCACGTATCTGGTTGGCGGGCTGCTGGGTGAGGTACTCTGGGATGAGGAGGTGCGCTGTGACCCGTCTGAGCTGGTGCGGTTTAGTGCGCCAGTGGGACAGACGTGTGGGGAGTACATGGCTGCGTTCCTGGCTGAGAAGCCGGGATATCTGGTGGATGGGAATGCGACGGCTTGTGAGTTCTGTCAGTATTCGACTGGGGCGGACTATGCGCGGACGTTCAACTTGAAGGAGCGGTATTACTCTTGGAGAGATGTAAGTCTTTTCCTGTTTCAGATGACAAGAGACACTGACAACGTAGACCGGGATTACGGCGCTGTTTTGCATTTCGAGCTATGCGATGGTGTTTCTGATGATGAAGTTGAGGAGCAAGAAGACCAAGAGTGCGCGGTCGGAGTAGACAACCTTATAGACAACCTTATAGACAATGTATATAGACAAGATAATATGGACAGAGAAATCTATGAATATAGACAAGGGTGATACAGCTATAACCTCATCCGTGCCGCCGCCGGCGTGCGCACCCGCGAGACATCAACCAACCTCCCTAGAATGACATACTCCAGCTTCAGCTTGATGCTATACACCAACGCCTTGAAGGTAACCTGAAAGGTAAAGAAGCCCAGATACTGCACAACCACGACCGACACATCCAACGCCATAATAACCACATTGATGACGATCAGCTGCACCAACACTCCCCGCGAGCGACGATCCGCGTCCATCTTCAGCAGCGGCACTGCCTTGTAGATATACAGCCCCGAGAGCAGCAATTCCTGCAGACAGAAGCCAACAAGCTGCACGCGCTCCATGACGTCGAACGCGGTCGCCACGCCATTGGACGGCAGGGCGTTCGCCGCGAACTCCAGCGCTGTGCAGGAGGTGTGCAGCACGGCCCCATCCACGAGGATCAGGTATAGCAGCGCTTTCAAGACGCGGCGGTTATCGAGCACCAGATTCAGCCGCGACCAGAGGACGAGCGACTGCCCCGTGACCATTCCCGACCAGCCGGCATCGAGGATGGCGATTTCGAGGAAGTAGTTTGTGAAGGTAATGCTGTAGATCTTGAGGACGTAGCCGAGGCCGAAGGGGATGATGCAGAAGGAGGACCCGAGGAGGGACCAGAAGTAGGGGCCGGAGTAGCGCTTGAAGGTGTTGAAGCAGAGGACGATCAGGTCGATGGCGTTGCACCAGGCGACGGCGATGAAGGTTGGGTAGACATATTGCTCGAGGATTGGGGAGGAGAGGTGGTGGTCGAGCCTTAGGTTTGACGAGGTGGTATTGAAGGTAGGCATGAAGCCATGCCAGAGGAAGAGGGAAAAGGGAAGAGAATGGGGATAAAAACGGGGATCTGGAGTCGGTGATCAATAATTCTCTGGGGCGTGTCTCCCCTTACCGGCCAGCCAATTGCGTCATGGCTGGACATTATGATCTGGCCAATCAGATTGTGCTGATACCGTGCCTGGGCCAATGATAAATCATGAGGTATTTCAGACATACTCCGTAAATGTGTTGTGTTGCAGTTGTGTCTACTGACGGAGATCCCCGGTACTTGAACAGACATAGAATAGAGCACTGTGGCCCCTTGGACGACCTGTTATGAAATCAATGCCAGCCCTACTCTATAAAGCTGGACAAATGTTTTATTGAATTATATTACTGCTTGCCCGATTCGGAAGTATACGAATTGATTCAGCACTGCCACTCTTAGAAGAATTAAAGATTCGTGGAGGTAGTGGCAATAGATGCCATAGGAATAGGAAACTTCAAATAAAATTACTCAGATAGGCTTAGGTCCTTGAGGGTTTAGCTACGTGGATCGTCTGAATGGTCTGATGTCAATACAATGTACCGTCACAACTAATGCTCACTATATACTACTGTACATCATCTAGTTCGGCACACACTGGGAGTAATAAGGGTTCCAGGTCTTGCAGGTCGAGCCGGAAGCACAAGTAGTGGGACCAGTCCAGTTCCGTCCACCGCACTGACCATAGACAGTCTGACTACCGCCAGGAGCAGGAGTCGGCTGGGGAGCCGCCGTGCTAGACGTGACAGGGATGGAGCTGCTGCTGGGGACAGGAGTGCTAGGCGCAGGTGACGTGATGAAGGTTGAAGGCGAGCTGGAGGGGACAGGGGTGTACTGGGCCTTGGTGGTGGGAACCTGCACGGCGATGGTCGAGTACTTGGAGGACGCAGCAGACGAGGGCACGGGGGTGCTGTCGGCGCCTGAGCCGACGGTTGCGGTGCCGGTCGAGGTTATGGCCGAGGTAGTCTGGGTGATGGAGACGGCGCCAGAGTACATGGTAGGACCGGGGACGGCATACGAGGCGATCGACTTGTAGATGTCCACCAGGAGACCGGGGTCGGACTCGGTGTACAGCTCCGTGCCCAGGGTACCAGCTGGTGAGTCAGTACCGGATCCGGTAACCTTGAGGTTGAAGCACTGGGGGTAGTTCTGCGCCCCGCCTTTCTCAAAGGCGCCATGCAGGGCGATCAGCTCGTGGCGAAGAACATAGTTGCCAGGCGCAATAGATTTAGGGATCTCGACCATCCAGCTGTTGCTGTTGGCGATCAGCTGGTCATCGCCCCAGGTGCCCGGCACCGCCGAGTTATCCACCAGGCCTACTCCGTCGATTTTGAAGAATTTGAGTGAAGTTTTGTCGACAGTCGTACAGGACTCGCCGCAAGATGCGAGCATATCAATAACGGGTCCATGATGAGATTCTGGCCAGGCAGTCCATTGAAGTTGAATGCGATCACCAGCTGCAATTTCGATATAGGCCTGCGCGTTGGTAGCGTTTTGGTGGCAGATGATGTCGGGCGAGTTGTACGCGCTGGGGGCGATGAAGCCGTTGCCGGTGTTGGGGGTCGTCCAAGCGGCGACCTTGGGAGGGTCCGACATGTAGGGGAAACTGTTAATGTCAAAGCCAGCATAGGAGACTCCGTTGACGACGACATTGGTGACATGGCCGTGGGCAGCGACATGGGTGGCGGACAGCAGCGCTGCCAGGAGAGACAGAGACTTCGTTTGAGACATTGTAAAAGAATGGCAGGCGAATGAGAAGTGAATGAATGAATAGATGGATAGAAAGAATGTAAGCGACCAGCGCAGACTCAGTCAATGAGAATGAATGAATTGGTTGAAGAATGAAGATAGTGAATCCATGGAAAACGCTGGGTTCTTTTAAATCTGAGAAACTCAGTATATCAGCCTGAATGCGTCAATGTCTTGCAATAGTGCGTCTGTGTGTTGAGACAACGGTTCGTAGTCCATTGGGCTCGGACCACTGCATGAATCAAGGAAGCCA
The DNA here is from genome assembly GCA_014250555.1 of Aspergillus oerlinghausenensis. Lineage (NCBI taxonomy): Eukaryota > Fungi > Ascomycota > Eurotiomycetes > Eurotiales > Aspergillaceae > Aspergillus > Aspergillus oerlinghausenensis. The sequence goes on from JAAKEQ010000054.1 coordinate 26,442, forward strand.
ATGTTGAATGCTAAAGATATTGCTGCAAGCGCCACTCAATCTATCCGGCGAGTGTGTAAATAAGCATAAAACACTAGCTGTCTGGACCTGGGGCTCCTGTCGCAGGGTGATGCTCCTAGTGGAGACGGCGCCAAACCTCGGCGTGTTTTGGGTCCACCAGTTGAGATATTCCGTCTATTCCGCATACGAACAGGGAAGATTGGAAACAGTCTGTGTTTCACACTAAGTGAACATTCGTCAATGACAGGTCCCGTTGGCGGAAAATTCTGGTCATGTTCCTGAAGAAGAGGAGTTGTGCCTGGTACCTGCATATGCAGCGAGTCAGGTCAATGGTAAATCCCTATTTTATTTGATTAAACCCTTCTGTTCGTGTACGTAGCTGGCGCTGGGCACTGAATTAAGTCTTCAGTCCATATCATATTCATTATTCATTGAGGGTAATAGAAACAATATGCCTTGGCCCGTCAACAGTAAATATTGATGAGACTAGAGTTGCCTAACTTGCATTCAGTCCGAGTTTGGGGGAGTCTAACCCTGGTTGGAACTGTACCAGTGATTGAAGTCTAAATTTTAGAAATTAGAACCAAAGCTGACCTATTCTAATTTAGTTCAAGTTTCATATAACGGACAAGGCCCGCTGTACGGAGTATGACTTGCTAGATACCTCAGGCATCAATGACTTTGGCTCTGGCCGAGATACGACCAGCTATCTGTCACGTGACATTATACTAGTCAATGTAGTAAGCTTATGTCATGTGACCTCTCTTCTGTCGCACTCCCTTATCGGTGCCTTAGGCCCACACCGCTTGTTGTCCGCTGCGGCCCTAGTGATTTCTTACTGCCCAAACCTAGGTCATAGGTTCCTAAGGCTCCTAACCCGTGACATTTATAGGTGATTAAACTACTTAATAATCTTTGGATCTCGCATTGGGCTTAGCTGTAATTCTATCATTGAGTATTGAGTTTTGATATCTTCATGCTGATTAGCAAAGGCAGACACCTAGTTCTTGCTAATAGGTTTAAAATTTAAATCCAGAGGGATATCTGCCTGAAGAAGAAGATTAGCCATTTCTTACAGGGCACTCTACATCGATCCTTAGATAGTATCCATTCTACTAATGATTCTTCCTACGTAGGACGGTAGGAGATAGTAATTATAGCCACATTTTCCGATTTAATATTAGCATCCATTAAGTCAGCCATGGAGGCTAGCTTTAGGCACATTAAATGTCTTCGCAGCGTAATAAATACTTAGGATTTGCCCTTTTTCAAAGCAGATATTGCTAATTAGATCCTTCCCTCTTGTTAACGTGGTTTTGGTTGCATGGTAGCTCTTTGAATAACTTTAATATTCGAACGTGTTGAAAACAGATAAGGGGTGGGCGGCTGACCCGGGAATTATGTTATCTTTTCGATGCTGTGAATGAATTACTTCTGCTTTCCTTCTTAGACTATGGCGTATTCTTATAGCAATGATCATATAGAAAACTTGTTCATGCATAAATACATTATCCCTGATGCATATACAGGATGGTCGGATATGGTGACTTTACCTATTTCAACCAGCCATGTGAACACCATAAACATGCGCTGATCATGTTAGACAAGCATATAGACTGTATCAGTGGTAATATACATTTGATTCAGGAACAACGTCATTCCCAGCAAGATTAACCAAGATAATAAAGAATGTATACTTGATTCACTTCCTGAGCCCTTGTCCTATGTATATATTCTTCCACAGACTACCTGTACATCGTGGAGGTCTTAGGGTCAGATGCACTTAGTACTCTGTGTCACACGCCAACCAATAGTCTGCAGTATTATTTCCATGACTGCATTTGGTTACATTGACTCCACAGGATGGTCCAGATCAACAGTTGATTTGTTCATACCTACCAGCCGTTGTACTGGTGTCCTTGGCTCCATGCACAACGTCTGCATGACCGCGGGGCTTTGATGAAACAACACAGAGAAGGAATGATGGGTTGCATATCCCTGGTTAGACTGTCAAATCAACTGGATCTAGACACACCGCTCTGAGCAGTTGTGCGTGTCTGACCTGTTTGGTGATTCCCTGCTTATAGCTGCTACCTGTCTTTAAAGCCCAGTCCATTCCATCATCAAAATAGAGGAAGATCCAAATACCAGAAATGATGTCACCCGGAACTGACCAGGACGTGGAAAGCCCACTAATTCCACCAGAATACGAAGATCAAAAGCCTACACGACAATATCGCTTTCAAATAGTTCTGCGGGTGTATGCTGTGTCTTTCCAGTTCTTGCTCGCTATGGCCGTGATCGCGGCGCCGCAGACAGATATCGCCGAGAACATCATCTGCAGACACCTCCATGACTCGGAACTATCCAACCAGCCCCTTGACTGTAAGAGAGAGGCGGTCCAAAGCGAACTGGCGTTGGTGCAGGGATGGGGAGACTCTCTCATACAGATTCCAGGTAGGATGCTGCACAAATCGCAGTATATTTATCGATGATTTTTCGAACTCAACTCACAGATATGGCTTGTAGGAATTTTCCTTGCGCTTCCGTATGGAATTTTGGCTGATAAACGCGGTCGCAAGCCTGTGTTCATGCTATCCTTTCTTGGTGTACTCCTCAGCGATACCTGGGTCAAAATAGTGTGTGAGTTCACCTCCCCCAAGATAGCTGGAGGGCAATAGACGCCGGAAGCCCAACGCTGACAGTGCCTTATCAACTCTCCGAAAGACCTATTCCCCGATATCTTTCCTATTCGTATGGTCTGGGCGGCGCCCATCATGCAAGTCATTGGCGGTGGTCGCGCTGTTGGCACCCTTCTCACATATACTATCATCGCGGACGTCGCCCCTCGAGCGGAACGGTAACACCACTTCATACACAAAGCTCCTTTCCTCTATTTGTGCTCATGCGTCTTACAGAACCCGATGGCTCTTGTGGCTCACGGCTATCGATTTGACGGCCTTTATCTTGGGTGGCGCCGGCGGTGCTGTGTTGATGAGACGGAGCTCATGGGATCCTCTAATACTGTCGTCTTTCCTCCTGATACTCTCCATGTTGACCATGATGACGATACCGGAAACACTTTCGATGGATGATAAGTATTCTGGGGAGGAGAGGGAAATGGGATCACCGTCGAATCGGCCTGCAATGGGGGCGTCGCGCGCATCAATTCGAAGACTCACCGCGTCTCTTCGAGCCATCTGGACAAATCCAGTGATCATACTTCTCCTCGTTGTGTTTCTTCTTGTGCGCTTAAGCACCGAGTCCAAGTCGGCGCTTTTGCAGTACACATCCAAAAGATTCAGATGGGACTACAGTACAGTAAGTGCAGTGGGTGACACGACGCTACATAATATATATCTGGAGACTGATGGATCTTTCGAATGTGCTCCAGGCAAGTCTTGTGTTTACCTTAGGTGATATTTGCCAGTTGCTTCTTACGACTTTGTTGATGCCGCTTTTGGATACATATCTTGAACACCGGACCAAACTCAGCACCGGCGAGAAAGACTCGCTATTATCCGAGATCAGTTGCTGGCTTCTCGTCGTGGGCTGCTTTGTCCTGGGCGAATCCAGCCATCCCATCGGCGTGATCTTTGGCCTTATAATTAATGCGCTAGGTTCAGCAGCACCTGTAACTTTGCGCAGCATGGCCACGTCCCTCGTGCCCCCTTCTTCTGTTGGAAGCCTATACACAGCAATTTCCATGGCGCAGGGAGTGGGGGGGTTGTTAACCGGTCCTTTCTTCGCGGGTTCGTTCCACTGGGGAATGGTTCTGGGAGGGCATTGGCTTGGCCTGCCATTTCTTTTGACGAGCGGTTTCTGTCTCATTGCGTCCATCATAACGTCATGCTTGTCACGGACTAAGCGGAGTAGAGATAACGGTCGGGTTTACAGATAGAGCTTGCGGGTGTTTGTCCTGAGTCCTAGAAGGCTACCTCAAGGGCGAGATGCTGGCGTCTTGCACTTTGGCATAGCAACTGATGATTTTCACGATATTACGACGAGCACTGATTCCCTAGCTGGGAGCGCCCTGGCTGATCCCCTGTAACTATATTAGAGCCACAGGAATCGCTTGCCTAGATGACCTCAATAACCTTTTCACGGATACTTATTGGAAGCCAGTAAGCACCTCTCCATCTGCCAAAATTAAGGTGCAGGATGGTTCATCAGTCGCGCCACTCAGCTCACTGGAGGTGCATACAGCATTGATTGAAGACATGTAACGCCCAATCTCGAAGAAAAGAATCGTGGCTTTCGATTGACTATCGACATTCCTCCCACAACCCCTGTGACCTGGATGCATGGGCCACCGTGACCCATGTCTCCCTCGAGCTGAGCCATCTCATTCATCGTGTGATTGCCCGTCTAGAGGACTGTCTAGTTACACCGCAACATATATATATGCTGCCTAACTCCGGCGTCCCCCTCAGCTCAAGAAAACCAGAGTCGTATTATAATCTCAGCCGATCTACCCTGCACATGGCCTCAGCCGCTACTCTTCCCCCCAGCTCCCATGGCTCTCTGCTAGCAGAAAAGCCAAACGTCCTTGAGGAGCCTCACCATGTTCAGACCACACTCACCTTCAACAAAGAGAGTGAAGATGGTTCCCCCCACCCCCCAATATGGATTGGAAAGCCAGAAACGGTTGAGAGACCTATGATCTCCATCCCCGCCACTATCCACGATGTTAGCGGCCATGAGCGTGACTACACCCTGGACAGCCATGGATTCCAATTCCACTACCACGAGAGCAAGCTGAAGGACTTCCTCGACGACGAGGAGATCCGAGCAGAATACTACCCAGAGATAGAGCGACTGCTCCAAGACGTGTAAGTAGGTGTATGTAGAACCAGCACAGCAGATTGACCAACCAGCGCAGCACGGGTGCTTCTCGGATCTTCATCTTCGACCACACCATCCGCCGAGCTCCCAAAGACAGGACGAGCGCGAACCAGCCCCGTGGGCCCGTCCATACCATGCACATCGATGCCAACTACGCAGGAGCGGAGGCCAGAGTGGTCCACCTGTTCCCCGATGAGGCCCCGGAGCTCCTCAAGGCCCGCTACCAGATGATCAGCGTCTGGCGGCCCATCCGCACGATCCTGAAGCACCCGCTAGCGGTAGCGGATTCAAAATCCTGTTCCGAAAGTGACCTTTCCCCTATCCCATTTATTTACCCCGAGCAAGAGGGTGGCTGGGTGGGTGGGGCGTGGTCCGTGAAGCCGAATCCGAATATCAAGTGGTACTATCGCTACAAGCAGCCTCCAAATATGGTCACCTTTATCAAGTTTTTCGACTCCAAGCTTGATGGGAGGGCGCGGCGGGTGCCGCATGGTTCTTTTGTTAACCCAGAGACGGAACATGAGGCCCCGAGAGAAAGTATCGAGGTGCGAGCTTTGTGTTTCCATCCTGAGGATCGTGATCAGGTTGCCTCATGAGCGGTTTGATTTTCAGCGAGCTAGATCGTATGGATCAAGAGTACAATGTACATAAAGCGGAAAGCCGTCACGCCGGCGGGTATGTACCCCCTGGCCTAAGTCACCTCATACTATAGATAATCACCATGGCAGTGGCGAGTTACGGTAGAGTAAAAGTCCTGCTGTCTGAAAAGGCATTATTTGCTCTCAATCGGTATACGGCCAGTTTACACGTTGAGACATATTTTGTTCTCCTGATACACTCAGATTCAGAGGCAAAACGACAGCGACAACAACCATCCTACAAGAAACAAAAATTGCCAGCCAGCCAGCTACGCTTAGAACATCACCCCTTCCTCAGCAAGCGCTTCGCGGCGGGTCTTGCTGTTCGGGTCGAAGTACGGTGTCTCGCCGATGCTCACTGCCCGGTGACCCGTACGACAGCCCAATCCAGCGAAGTCGAAAATGGCCGAGTGGTAAACAGTGCGGTTATCCCAGATGGCTGCGGCCGCGAGGATTATTATCTGACGCATCAAATACAAGCGAACTAAACCGGACGGTACGGGGGATGGGTTACTAACCGATATCATACGGATTCTCCCACCGATGCCTCAATTGAGTATCATGCTCCTCCACAATCATCTGCAGAAACCAGTCGTGTAGCCGTCTACTTTCATCGGGTGTCAGCTCGTTGATCCGCTCGACGTGGTTGCCCACCGCGAACAGGCTCTTCCATCCGGTGACGGGGTTAGTGCGCACGACGGGGTGCACAGCGCGGAGGGAAGTACCAACGTTGTTTGGTGACCCGCGGGGCTCTGCGTACAGCTCGAATCCCTTCTCAGCAGCGGAGATTGGGAGTCTGGTCTGGGCGAAGGTGGCAGTTAGGCCCTCGAGGAAGCTGCGGTAGGCGGGGGAGATTTTGTCGTAGATTTCGCAGGAGGAGCCCCAGATTGTGTCTACATGGCAACAATCAATATCAAACTGGATGGGACAGGAGAGCTTGCGACAAGCCTGCATACCTCCGCCGGTTTCCGGGAGCTTGACGAGCTTCAAGATCGAGTAGTCGGCGGGATTCCGCTCGTAACCGGTGTCTGTATGCCAGGCGTTTCTGATGTCGGCCGGTCTGTTTTTCCACAGGTCCTCTGCCGGGTTCGCGGCCTTGTCGGTGGTAATGACGTTGAGTTCTGGGTCCTTGTCGAGGTTGTGCTTGGTCAGGGGATGGATGTGCAGTCTGCAGTCGTCGGGTTTGCCCGAGAGAACCCCCAGACGGTGCGCCAACTCCTTCTGAAGCTCATCGGTCAGGTCAGTTTGGGCGCGGAAGAAAACAACGCCGCGACGCGAGACTACAGCCCATTAGGTATATTCTGTTCAATATCAAATGGCAGGGTTGGATGCGTACTTGTGATAGCCAAGTCGCGCAGGAGCTCATCGCTGTTGGGAGCCTTCATCCATTCTACCACGTTAGCGTCTGGGAATTCCTTTCCAATTGCGGGAGTGACATTGAAGGACTTGTATTTGTCCAGAGCACCCTTCAGCTTTAGTGGTTCCCTGATGAGTGTTTTCTGACCGTGCCCAGTTTGGATCTGGGGCGCATCCTGAGAGACGGTCATGGTGGAACAAGGCTGACTGACTGATTGACGAAATGATGAATTTTCAAGCAGCTTCGAGCTCGTCCTCCGTTCCAGCCCTATTTATGCTCAGGGTGGTCATGGAATGAGATTATGGTGCGATCTGCATGCACCCGCGGGCTCTCCCATTTGTATTCCCAATACGCAAGCACACGGCGTGAGGGGAACTACATTTCTAGCCATTGTTATTGACATCTGAATACCCTTGTAGTAGATACTTCATCATACAAAATGGTCAGTCCCCCTGTTCGGTTTCTTGTTGGCTCGAGCAACGAAGTGCCGACGGAGCTCATTCAGGACCGAAGGAAATCAAGCTCATCGATATGGCTTTCATCGATCGCTGAACGACGTGTGGCTTCCGGTCACCGATAAGATGGTCTACCCCGGGAACCGGAGTATTTGGCAAGTCCGCAGCAGAAGAGGGTAATCTTGCAGAGGCTGTTGTGCGAGGCTTGGGTTGAATACGGATCTGATTTATGAGACGGTCTATCTTGACTGAATTCCAGTTTCAACAAGGACATTTCATGATTCCGGTTTGTTCTGGGATCACAATCTAACAAGGACATCGTACCAAAGCTGTCTAATATTGCCTATCTATTTAATCAACTAGATCGACCATTGACCTTTCCGTCATCGTACCGTCCCTGCTTCATTGAGCGTACTACCTGATCCAATTTTTGTACGAACGCCTTTACCTCATCCACAGAGTTGTAATGCACCAGACTTGTCCGAATGATGCCGTATTCCGGCAACCCCAGAATATCATGAGTTGTGCGAGGAGACCAACAGTCACCACTGATAAGCCGAAAGTCGGAGGTTTCATGAATTACTTCAGCCACTTTGTCGGACGCGATCCCATTCGCCGTGAAGCTGATCAGGGAGACCCGAACTGTCGGGTCTGCCGAGTGAGACCCATACACAGTATACAGATCCGGATGCGCAGTCAAGTACCCGAGGATCTCGGCTGTGATGGCTTCCTCATGGGCGATGAGAGCATCCCAACCAACATCGTCCGCGAGGTAACTGATGATCGGGGTGACCGCATGCTCGAGCTCAATACAGCTGTTCCCCAGTCCCAAGCGCACATGTAAAGAGGTCGGGTCAAAGAAGTAGTGGTTGAGGCTGGTAAGATAACGTTTCTGGACGTCGCGGCGAGCATAGATCTGCGCAATATGAGGACCGAATACCTTGTACCAGCTGAAGACGTAGAAGTCAACACCAAGTTGTTTCACGTCAATCGGGCGATGAGGAGCCCATGCCACCCCGTCTACTAAAATCAACGCGTCAGGGACGGTATGGACGAGGTCGGCAATCTCCTTGACATTCTCGATGGTTCCGGTGATGTTGGAGACATGCCCGCAGCATACAAGACGGGTTTTAGGGGACAGGAGAGGTCGAAGGGTGTCGAGGCTAAGTTTAGGATCCCTGTTGTTTCCCATACCCCCGGCTGGGGCCCACCACTTAATCGAGATGCCTAGAGTCTTGGCCAGGGCAACAAACGCAGTGACGTCCGCCTCGTGGCAGAGCACGGACACGACGATCTCTGAGTCTGCATTGAGACTTGGGCGGAGGGAGGCGGCCAGATTCCGTAAAAGCCCCGTGGTGGAGGGGCCAAAGGCTAGCGGGGCAGGGATCAGACGGAAAATTGAGTATCTGATCTAGTTATAAGACGATCGCTTACCGATCTCATCAGGGTCCGCATTCATGAAGGAAGCCAGCTTCGCGTATTGGGCAGTACGCTCTTTGATGTCGACCATGCTTTTTGAGTCCAGACCACGCAGGTTTATATGGGGTGCAGACATGGTACGAACAATGCTATTGATTATTGATTGTCAATTTAATGCATCGTTCGTCCTGTTTCATGCCATAGGTGAGAAGAACCTACCTCTCAATGGCACCCTTGTACACCAGAGCACCGGAGCCATTGTTCAGGCAGATGGACCCTTTGTCAAGGCCCGGGAATTGTTTCCGAACAGCCTCTATGTCAAAGTCGCGCCGGTGTTTCATGATAGTCATTATTGAAACGATGATGGCAAAATCGAGCAGGATATGTATCTGATTTGAAATAGACTTACAGTAAACAAGAAGCAAGAAGGCTTATAAGCAATGCACTACGGAGGTATACCATGAAGACCTCAGCCAGCCATGATGAGGGCAGACAAGCACTGGAGAAGATCTCTGGGAGGGACTGGGAGGCATGGAGGAAGCAAACCTGTGTGCCGCAGTGATTGACCAGCGTATGCCTGCAGATTCCTGCCGAACTAGGCATTGGCTACTACTAGCTGACAGAAGATCAGTCCCTGAAGCATTAATATGATCAATCATCCCTGTCTGCAGGTGGTGCATTTCGTCACATTACTGACCCACATATGCATGAATTATCTATAAAATCAAGCTGAAGTGGGTCAGTAATGTGATGAAAATGCACCACCTGCAGACAGGGATGATTGATCATATTAATGCTTCAGGGACTGATTTTCTGTCCACCAGCACTTATATCGTGATAAGGATCCATGAGCCTGGGGTCCTCAGGGTCCCAGTATGAGCTCGAAAACAGGGCTACAAGACCTACTAGTCCAGCTGGCTCGGTTCTACAGAGCCAATGAGGCCAGCATCTCGGCTGATCAAGTGTCGAAATGCCTGGAGCTTCTTCCAGCGACAGAGAGCTCAGCTTTAGACCGGCTGTTCAGCTTACTGTTGCACCGCAAAACTGTTAGTGCCCCTTGCTTCCGGTGGTTCGGTGCCGCTGTATCGGGATGATAATTCTAGCTCCAACTGATAGAACCGGTTTATTTCCTGCCACTCTTCACCTGCAAGGCGAGACGATGTGACTTCAGTGTCTGCTCGGGTGTCCAAAGCTCGTGCCCAGCAGTCTTCTCCTATTTCGCATGCCCGCCAACAAAGGTCGCCCGAAGTCCGCCCTGCTCGCTCACTGATCTCCGAGGCAAATGATTGCCAGGAAGACGTGTCCTTTGTCCGACCAAGGCCGGAAGAGTCCGACCCTTGTAGCCAGAGCACCACTCCTTGCTCGGAGATCGATGATCAAAATACCACCGCAACCACTCCAGCCATCAGTCCAACACCGCCGGCTATAGGACCGCCAACGCCCCTCCACGTTGCGGCCGAAGATGACACGTTCAGCACAATAACATTCTCACCAAGGATTAGACGCCTCCTAGAAGACTGCAAAGCAGACCGTGGAGGATTCCTGCGTGCGATCGGAGAAGCCAAAGCGGCCTTCCCGACGGGGCAGGGCTGGGAAGCCGCGATAGCCACCAAAGAAGATAACGCGGACATGCGCGACTGTATGAAGATCTACCATAGATTTGAATGCTACAACATCTACCGGCACGTTGTCGAGGCCGGGTTCCACACAGGCACACATTGGATCCGGGATTTGCGCACTGCACTAGCGAACAAGCTCTGCCAGGAGTTTCCCCAGCGGTTCCACAACCAAAAGGCCGCGAATAAAAGCCTGAACTGGGTTGATCATGGCTGCAAGTATCGTGAGTGGGCCGACAATTTCAGGAACAACCCAACCGACTTGGGATATCTTATCGCATTACCTATAGACGTGCCTCACTCAGCGTATGCTTCCCCCCCCCTCTTCAAGCAACTCAGTCTCAGCAAGTCCCTCCAGGTACACATCAAGATGCACCAAGGAGAGAAAACACACATCCGTCATCAAACTGAAGAGTCTGGGCATCGATGACCTGGTGAGAGACCTTGAACTCTCGGCACTGGGCGACCACATTGCGGCGACATTGAGGGATATGACAGGCAGAAAGCGCAAGGATGTTCCTGGTAAGGCCTTGAATCGTGAAGAGTGAGCCGTCACAATGCTTATCTATCCAATTAAGGAGAGATAATGCCGGGTACCCGCAAGTCGCCGCGCGTGACGTCGTCGAGCCCCAGGGTACTAGCTGCACAGCCCGGCCAAAACCCTACCCCCCCGGAGTCGCTGGCTGCCAGTACGGACGGCAATAATACCATGAACCCACCAGGCCAGCTCAGTATCTGCCGTTCTATAGCAGATGACTATGCGGTTCCATACAATGATTCATTTAACAACAGTACGTCATAACCCTCCTGTGTCCCCCAGTCTACACGCTAACAGGAAGGCAGTGGATCTAAGCCCGTCCTCCTACTCAGGGCTTTTTGACAATACCGGATATAATGCCGCCCTGGATCAATTTGATGAGTTGTATCGGGATGCAACTTATACCGACAATCTGTCACAATATAGGACCACTCCCCCCATGCATGTGCAGCATACGAACTTCTTCTCGTAGCGGACAATAGCACCACTTTCGGTCTGGTTAGGGCTCTTGAACGCTTCAGCTCATGTACCAACAGTGGCTACCGCTTTATGGATGCTACAGCTCTGAACATGAATTGATACGAGAGAGTTGAGAGTCAATCACCGTCGATTGTAGAGACCCGGGTTCCCTCTTAGACAGTCTGCTTTGTCGCCCCAAGATACCCCTTCCGCCCAGTCAACATGGCGCCATGCACCGTCGGATCAAGACTGGCCTCACGAAACAGAGAATACTTCTGATTATGCCACTCGACACTATTGATCTGCCTCCCAGCATTATCCGTAAACTTGACGTCGAATTCCGGTCGCAGGAAGTAGATGCACGAGAACTTGTCCTGTCCGGGCGAGTGTGGCGGAGGCGGCGGCACGACGCGATGCAGAGACGAGACTAGTGCCCCCCTGGACAAGAAACGCAGCGAGTCGCCAACGTTCACAACGGCGTGTCCAGATCGCGGGGGGATGTACGACCATTCGTCCGCCCCGGATGCCCCAGGCAGTAATGCCTGGAGACCTTCGGACTGGGTGAAGACAACAGTCAACGTGCCCATGTCGGTGTGTGCCATGTTGCCGACTTTCTCGGCGTCGCTGCTCCATGGGAGGTACTTGAGTAGGGCGATGTTGGCAGAAGATGGCTTGTCCTTTCGGTGACAGTCTTTCAGATCGTAGGGGAGATCAAGCGCCTTTGAGAGGATGGACAAGATGCATTCGGTGTAGTGGTGGACTTGGCTCATGAAGGCCTTCACCAAGGGTAGGTTTTCCTGGAAGCCCTGCGGGAGCTGCAGGTTGTCGTCCCCAAAGACGCCGTTGTTGTGGATCTATATGTTGAGCTAGAGAACGTTTGCTAGGCGGGAATGGAAGGGACATACCGAAAAGCTCTCGTAGCCATCCTTCTTCTCAGCAAAGGGTCCAACAGAACAGCCGGCTCGTTTATATCTAGCTCCTAACGTCATTACCGCAAAACAAAACCTGCAACGGGGCAAGACAAAACATACCCTTGAAGCCTTGATGGCAGATGCTTCTCGGTGCTATACTTCTCCTTTTCTTCGAGTGGGAGCTTGAAAACCGAGTTTCCGACGTCAACGAGCTCATCGACCTGCTTCAACGTCTGGGATGTGCGGGCATCACGGAAGTCAAGGTAAAAGAATCCATTGGTCTTGCATGCAGACACGAGATTGTTCACTGCATCGACGTCGCCGTCCAGAAGACCTGCGAGAGAGATCGAGTTTAACTCTGCCCGAGTGGTCGTGGAAGACGCCATTTGAAGACTAACGACTCAGTGAATGGTGATATAAGTACGGTGGATAGTTGAATCGCGAGTGTAAAGAAGAGGTAGAACCTTTAAATATTTGCCTCTCCACATCGTTTCGCCTGATAGACAGTGGTATTACTTGGCTGATTATAGAAACCCGATGACGAGAGCTGCTTTTAGCTGTGTGCAACCAAGTTCTGTCGAAATGAAGCAGACCACCCATGGCTCTTTCAGTACAAACTGATGCATACATGTGATAGATACATAAACAGAAGGAATGCATTTAGTCTCTTTAAATCCAACAAATCGTCCCTATCCTCACCACACCACGATACAGCAGAAAGCCAAAATGCTCAACACGAAGGACTACAATGCCTTGAGCCTGGCCCAGCCCACGAACTTCAAGGGCATGCTGAAGTCCGGCGAGGTGCTCTGGGGCACTGGATGTCGAATCCCCCATCCCGAGGCGGCACGAGTTGTTGCTGCGACACCGTACCATTTCTGTTTCTTGGACGCGGTAAGCCCCAATGTGCCTGCTGCGAAATATTACTTCCTACCAGGAATCTGAGTCCTGTACAGGAACACGCGCCTCTCAACGCAACCCTCCTCGTCAGTTTGATCCGAACGATTCAATACCACTCTAATGGCTCCATGGTTCCCTTCGTCCGAATCCCAAGATGCTCACCCGAGCTGTACAACTACGCTCTGGGCGCTGGCGCTGGCGGAGTGGTTATGCCACACGTCCAGAATGCAAAACAGGCACAGGAGTTGGTGCAGCTGTGTCGGTTTCCACCGCTGGGGGGTCGCAGCTTCCCCCCTGCAGCTCTGATCGGCGAGCAGCAGAACCGAACCCCAGAAGGAAAGACAACGTATGACGTATGGGATGAACATGCCGCTGTGATTTGCCAGATTGAAGATCTAGAGGGGCTGGAGAATGTCGAAGAGATTTGCCGAGTCCCAGGTGGTGCGTCTTTCCTTCAATCCCTCTCGCGATCTGTTAGATGAGTGGGCAGCCCCATGTGCTAACACTCCACACCTGGTCTTTCGGCAGTGGACGGTCTGTTCGTCGGCACGGGTGATCTGCGCATGTGTCTGAACCTAGCCCACGGGTCACTCGACGGCGATGAAGCTATCTTTCTCTCTGCGCTTCGCAGGATCCGAGATGCGGCAAAGGCCAATCACCTTCCCATTATGGGATTCGGCATCTCACCTTCCGGGGTGGAGCTTAGGAGGGAGATGGGCTGGAATGCGTTCATCATCCATGGGGACATTGACGCCATCTGCACGTCGGCTGTCCAGTCTTTGCAGACGTACACTGATGCGGCCTCTGGAGCTGGGGCCAACGGGTGTCCATCCGTGCGGGGGAAGAATGGTGGGCCGGCCTTGAGCTAGGCGAATGCAGCGGCAGTTCATATTCAGTCAGTAGAATGATTTTCTCCGACATGACTGCACTGTTTGTGGCTCGATGGAAGGAAGGAAAAACTCACAGGTACCTTGATCTGCAGCGACATAGGGAGAGTGGTATCCGAGAGTAGACAATAGTAGCTTGAACGACTGTTGTTATATAGTGTTACTATTACTTTACCCTTGTTGAAACAGACTCACCCTGCACTGAGGTTCCCTTCTCGTACGACTACGACATCCTACTATCATCCACTTGGCTGTTTCGTCCGTTCAATTCCAGCGAAGCAATTGTTCAAGTCCCCAATGGCGAACCTGGAAGGCAACGTCAAAGCCGTCATCGCAAAAGAGTTCAAAGTGCCCGTCGATGAGGTATGCAGCCAGAAACATAATCCACAGAGTTGTATTGACTTGATCTCCATTTAGCTCACCACCAACGCCGACCTTAAGAATGGCCTGGCCGTAGGTGACCTTGGAAGGCCACAGCTATTAACCGCTCTGCAAGAGGTTCAACGCCAGGATTGTTAGATAGCTTGTGAGTGATCTTGCTAACATGGGTCTTAGAGGTTTGACATCTATATCACGGACGAGGATACGGACGCGTTCACCACAAGTAGGTCATCGATTGTTCTATTATAATTTCATCCGGCGACTAACGCAAGGCCGTCTTGTAAAAGTCCAAGATGTTATTGACTACGTTGCGACAAGGCTGTGGTGGTACGCAATCTAGAGGGCGATGGTATTGGTGTTATTCATTATCTGGAGACTTTCAACTGCCGTTGCTGTTGTCTTTTGCTAGAGTATAATCTTGAGATAGTGGGCTTATTACAAGCTTTAGTGCTGTGACCCCGAGACACCCACTCTGCTGTGTAACTGCAGCAAGATCATGTTTCTCAAATATTATTAAATCCCCAGGTCTACCATTGTTCCTGAGCTCTGACATCTCAATCTTCACGCCTCCATAGTCTTGCAATCATGACGGCCCACGCCCTACGACCTCCTACCCTTCCCGACGACGTTCTCTTTTCCAGGCTCCTGAGGATAGCCAGGCAAAGAGATGCGAATATCATTGTCAATGACTCCAGCCGCGGCACTCAGTTCAGCTACCGTCAAATCCTCGATGGCACTGTGAAACTGAAACAGAGGCTACAAGCACTCTTTGACAGGTCTACGCTAGACAGGCCGGGCAGTTTCTATGTTGCTCTCCTGGCTCCGAATGGATATGAATTTATCATTGGTGTTCTTGCTATTCTGGCAATTGGCGGAGTAGTCGTTCCGATGCGTACGGACCCCCCTTATAGAATATGATTTGACTGGAAGTATGGGTGGTTAGCAATGTGCTTATTAGAAACAACAGCAACAGGCGCGCTCCCTGCAGAGGCATCGTACATTCTTCATCAGTGCGATGCACAATATCTCCTTGCCACCTCGGAGCTGGCCAGTCTCGCTGCGCAGGTCAGAGAGCAAGTCAAGATCCCTTCTCTTATCATCGACAGCAATGAAGACGCCGCCGACAACAACTTCCTCCCAGTCACAAGCTATACCCTCGACCCAGCCCTCGCAGTATCCGAAGAAACCCCGAGTATACTATTCTTCACATCAGGAACAACCGGCCCCCCAAAGGGCGTACTGCACGCCCGCCGAACAATAAACAAGTACGCCCGACAAGACGAAGCAGCACCGCAGCCAAACGACGAGCTGTGCATCATTCCGCGCGGCGCATTCTGGTCCATTTACTTCACAAAGCTATTCCAGATGCTGCTGACGGGCATCCGCGTCGAGATCCACAACTTCGGCCGAAACTATCACCTGATCTGGGAGAAGTTGCGCAAGCAAACGGCTACCAAGATCGTGTTGTCTCCGACCTTTTGGTATGGCATGATGGTGTATTTTCAGAGGCATGTGTCTGTCGAGTTGCCGCGCGATGTTGTTATTGAGTATGTGATGGGGGCACAGTACCTGCGTGATGCATGTGCAACGGGTGCCATGCCCTCGGCCCGGGTTAAGGAGTTCTGGCGGGAGATCCGTGGAGGTCGGCCATTGAAGGTGCTGTATGGGTCTACGGAGACACAGGAGATAGCTATGTGCGATATGGAGTCGGGGGATGTAGAGGTGCGACTTCCACATCGCCATTACCAGTGCCCCGTTGGCTCTGGGCCGCTCTGGATATATGGCTAACAGCTGGGACCAGGATGATTTGGGAACACCACTTCCGAATGTGAGAATGAAGCTATCCGAAGGCGAGGAAGGGGAGGTCCTTGTCAAGACGCCGTCTTTATTCCTCGGGTGGGTAGATGTATCTTCTTTTTCTTGCGATAATAAAAGGCACTAACAAGTGTTGTACTGCAGGTACTTGAGCTCCCCCGATGCCACCGCAAAACGCTTGGACCCGGAAGGCTTTTTCAAGACTGGAGATCTGGCCATCCTGCAAGACGGACGGTACATATTTAAAGGAAGGGCAAACATGGATCGTCAGTATTCCCTCCCGTCTCTTTCTGGCTTTCCTGTCTCGGCTGACAATCATCATTCCCGTGGCAGTATTCAAGTTCTACACCTACAAGGTTCCCCGAGGACAAGTCGAGGCTGCCCTCACGGCGCTTCCATATGTCGCAGAGGGGTATATCATGCCCGTTGCAGATCCACAGTGTGACACACGCACAGCCGCGCTCGTGCGGTTGCACAAGAAAGATAGTGGTCAGGGAGTGGATTTACGGACTATCCGGAACGATATGGCTACGAAAATGAGCCTCCCGGCGTACCAGTTGCCAACTGTGTTGAGGATTCTGAGAGAGCACGAATCTGTTCCCCGGACATGGTCGGATAAGACCGCCATGATGAAGGCGGTTCATATGTTTTTCCCGCTGGATAGCGAGGACAGGATTTGTGGGGAGGAGACGGAGGTTTTGGATGTAAGTGGTTTCATGACGATGCAGACGACGAAGTTGTGGGAATTATCCGGGATGCGGTAGAGTCCATGAACTATGCAGATGGGTTGACTGGAATGAATAACGGGATGATGGCGCCTTCTACATTCACGGAGAACTCATTAATAGCCTATCTTCTGTTTTCTTGACAGCGGTTGGCATTCCAGTGATTGTGGTTATTGCTCACTCCCACAGTATCATCCATATTTGATATAGATATCCTTCCAGTCTGTAATCTCCGATGTCAGTATCCGAAAGCCCATCTTCCCAAGAGGCAGCCTTGTCCTACATAGCTGCGGGGAGAGCGACAAGCTCCTGTATGGATTCCTTGACAATCTCCAGCGCCTGGTCGAGTTGAGAGTCTGAAATGACAAGGGGAGGCGCGACGCGAATTACGCCTGTCCGACTAGATTTCAGCTGTAGAAAGAGTGTTTAGCCAGGTATACCAAAAGAGAAAAGCTGCGGAGCTGGTTGCTTACCAGAAGACCCTTCCGTTTCATCAGCTCGCAGAGCTCTATGCCTGTATGTCCATTGGCCTTGGACTGGTCAATGACGAACGCGTTGAGCAGCCCTCTACCGCGGACCGTTTGGATAATAGGGCCCGGAGTCTGCGCCTGGATAGCAGTCAGACCGTTACGAAGGACCTGACCAAGACGTTCCGCGCGTCCGACCAGGTCTTCCTCTTCGACCACTTGGAGAGCACGCATGGCAACTGCTGCGCTGAGCGGATTACCACCATAAGTTGAGCCATGGGTTCCGGGCTCGACGGTAAGCATCACTTCGTTATTTCCTAAGACACAGGACATGGTGCACATGCCACCTGTCATGGTCTTGCCTAATAGTACCATGTCAGGCCGGATTCCACTCCAGTAGTGACCAAGGAGCTTTCCAGTCCGCGCAATGCCAGTCTGGATTTCATCACAGACTAGAAGAACAGTGTGCCTGTCACAGAGGGCTCTGGCCTCCCGCAGATAGTCATCGTCGGCCACAATGACGCCTGCATCTCCTTGGATTGGTTCGATGATGAAGGCGGCCAAGTTGAAGCCCGCTGCCTCAAAGGCATCTCGTAGCGCTGCCTTATCATTGATGGCGATCAACTTGTCGGTCCCAGGAATTGAGCAGCTGATATTCGGAACTAATGGCCCGTAGTTTTCACGCGACAATTCATCAGAGGCCAAAGAGATGGTGGCTAACTATAAAACGGAACATTGATGTTATTACGGTTCGGCCACAGTCGTGTTTCATTCACACTAAGCCAGAGTGCTACTCACTGTTCGTCCATGGTGGTTACCTGCAACACCAAGGACAATAGCTTTGTCCTGCGGAACACCTTTGACCTTATAAGCCCATTTGCGCGCGACCTTGATTGCAGTTTCAGACGCCTCAGCGCCAGTACTCGACGGCAGGACCCGGTCATAGCCAAAGAGCTTGGTCACAAACTCCGCGAACTGGGGGTATACATCGTTGTGGAAGGCGCGGGAGGTCAGGGTCAATCGTGATGCCTGGTCAACCAACGCTGCGACGAGTTTCGGGTGGCAATGGCCATGGTTAAGGGCAGTTGAAGCAGCGTGGAAGTCGAGATAGTGATTTCCCTCGGGATCCCAGACAGAGGCACCCTGGGCGCGGGCGAAGACGATGGGGAGCGACTGATAGTTTCTGGCCGAGAAGTTCTTTTCAGCCAGCAGGGCGGCTTCCGTGCTGGCAGCGTGGTTCGCTACAGACTCGTGGGGCATATTGGACTCCATGGCGAGAGGGCGGCAATGATTGACTGGGTGGCAGGCAAAGGACGGACAGTGAGGATAGAGGAAAACGAGGTGAAGCGCTTGTGAAATGACTGAAGAGAGGAAGGGGCTTAACGGGCAGGAGACTGTACGGCATCAGTAGCGTCTTTAGCCATATTCTTTAAGCTGTTTAGCTGCTGTACCTATCCACGTGTAGACTGTAACTGCACCAAAAATGGTAACCCTAAACGGTTATTGATGTCTGAGGTACAGGTCATCTAGGACACCGCTCCACTTCCAACCAAGCATTCACTAGTTATAGTCTGGTTTAAGGACTCTGTGGTCTGGCATTCTAACCCGCCCCTCCTTTTCCCTCTTTATTTTCACTGTTCGCACTCATCCCCTGACGCAGGAGCACTCGTTGTCCCTTGTCCCTTGTCCATTGCCACTGTCCCCTGCCCCTTGTCCAGAGTGATCCCAGCAAGATGAATTACCAACGAATGCCCATTGAGAAGGAGGCGCCTGAGGAGGTCGGTGGCGTGATCAAGTACAATCTCTCAGAGAGCGCTATATCGGATCAGACACTGAAGTCATTGACCATCACCTTCCCCCCCGATGCTGCTTTGACCTACGCAGAACACCAGGGCAGTCGTGAGATCCGCCGTCTCGTCGCCCAAGCCTCAGGCAGGCCGATCACCCCAGACCATGTCCTCGTCACAGGCGGCGCTTCCATGTCGCTGTTCATTATCAAAACCGCCCTTCTCGGTCCCAAAGACCACGTCGTCGTCACTCGTCCCAACTACGCCACCAACCTGGAGATTCCACGCTCCGTCGGATGCGACATCACTTTTATAGACCTCGAGTTTGAATCGCAGTATCGCTTGGACATCAACCGCGTCGCCGCTGCCATTCGCCCCGGCATCACCAAACTCATCAGTATCTGCTCCCCCAACAACCCCACTGGCACAATGTGCACCCCATCCGAGCTTCGGGCCCTTGCGAGCCTCGCCGAGGAGAAGGGATGCTACCTCCTAGTCGACGAAACGTACTCGGAGCTCAAGTACCCATCCGAGTCCGCTGATGGAGTAGATTCTTCGATTCCATCGGCGGCTGCACTAGGTGACCATGTCATTAGCGTTTCCTCCTTATCCAAAGCCTACGGCGTCCCTGGCATCCGCATCGGGTGGCTCATTACTACCAATGTTGGCCTCCAGGAAACATTTCTTGCCGCCAAGGAACAAATCAGCATTAGCGGGAGCGTCCTCGACGAGCTCGCTGCTGAGCAGATCCTGTCTCGCCGGGCCGAGCTACTGGCTATGACTATTGCCGATATGCGGAAGCGGAGAGACCGCGTCGCGAGTTGGGTCGCTGAGGAGAGCGAGTGGCTTGATTGGGTTAAGCCACAGGCAGGGGTGATGTGCTTCATCAAAATCAGGAAAGAGCCGGTTGGAGGAATCCAGGCGTTCTACACAAGACTACTAGAGAGGCACGGGGTGTATATCGGTCGAGGAGGCTGGTTCGAGAGGGATGATAGCTTCTTCAGACTGGGGTATGGGTGGCCGACGTGGCAGGAGCTGGAACAGGGGCTTTGTGGCATCTCGAAGGCTCTCCGGGGATGATCTTCGTTTCGATGGGAGAGCGATAGATTCAAAAAGGGAGTACAAGGAACCAGTCTGTTTTCTATCGTAGGCTATATGAAGGACACTGCGTTTCCGTGGCTGTTGTGTAGTTATCGTCCTCGTAATAGTCCTATCCTCTTCGAATAGGGCACTTTCTCATAGATATAACCTGAAATTAACCCCACCCCCTCCTGGGAAATGGAATTATGTTAGGACTGGGTTGCCATAAAGAACACTATCAAATCTATCTAACTAAAGCTACTCAGCAACCTCTTGAAACCGCACCACACACTTCAGGGCCTTCGGCACCGCGTCATGGGTGCTACACTGCTTCATTGACTCTGGAGTCGTCGAACTGCCCATGACGGTCTCGTACCTGAGATATAAGTTTGCAATGAGCACTTTGATCTCCAATGTTGCCAGCGCCTTCCCTAAACAAATTCTGGCACCATACCCAAACGGAATGAGCTGTGCCTCTCGCATCTTCAGCGTCAATGGGTCCTCGTCGAGCCATCTTCCCGGATTGAATCGATCTGGATCGGGGAAGATACGCTTGTCCCGGTGAAGAGCCACGACGGAGGTCGAAACGATGGTGCCTTGTGGGAGAAAGACTCCGCACAGGACATGGCCACCCTGGGGAACGACCCGCTCGGCTCGTCCACTGGAGGCTGGATGCAGACGGTAGACCTCACGCAGACAAGCTTCGAGCGAGGGAACATGACTGTCGAGGTCGGCAAAGGCCAATGACCCGTCGGCTTGCACGGGCAAGGCCGTCAGTTCCTTGCGTATCTTTCGCTGCCACTCTGGGGCCTCTGTTAACCTCCAGATTAGATACGTCGCCGTGACGGAAACTGTGGCCTCGGCTGCATTGATGTTATCGAGGATTTCTGCGACAATGTATTCCCGGTCGAGCTGCTGCTTTTTCTTTTCCCCATCGCTCCCGCGGATTTCCAGGAGGTGTCGGAGGAGAGACTGAGAATTAGACATGCTGGGCGCCTCCATTGCCGCCAGCGTGCGTTGCTTGCACCACGATGCGAACTCATTGTCTGCCTGTAGATAACGCAGGCGTGGAGTGAGCTTCGCGAATATGCAGGAGAGATAGTGATAGGCGTTCGGATACCGCATGCGCAACGAACCGACAAACTGTTGGTGCTTTAGAAGGGCGAGAATGTCGCGCTCAGGGCAAGCACATTCGATGGCACCACAACCAAAGTCAGGTCCAAGGACCAGGTGCGTAATGATATCAAGCGCGTACCAGTCTGTCAGGCTATAGACGTCAACCCCCTGCCCATGCTGGATCTCTCGCAGGACTGCTCGGGCACGCTCTTGCACATGGTGTTCGATTTGTGGTAGCTTGTATATGGTTGTAGGTTGATAAAAGGCCGAGATTAGCTTACGTTTTGCCCGGTGCTCCTCGTAGGGCTTGGTGGCAAAAGCGGACCGCATGCCATATCCCTTGAAGTGATCAAAGTAATTGCTCTTGGGCCATCGAAGGGTTGTGCCGTAGATGTCCTTTGTGCTCTCCAGCGTGGCCACAGAGACCTCGTTCGGGGCGATGCACACAATAGGACCATACTGCCGGTGCCATTGAAGAATATGGTCGTTTCGGCAATACCAGATGTCATACCAAGCTAGAGGAAGACCAGACACCTTTGGTAGCCAGGGCCCAGGGACATGACGACCGAATCTATAACGGTGATAAAGTACCCATCCAAGGGTGAGCAAGGATACGATTGCCAACGCGATAAAGAACCAAGTCCTGAGAAAGGGCACCCATTCCCGTCCGAGTTCCAGCGCTGCGGAGAGCATTATTGACCAGCGACAATACAGCACGTAGTCGGTTCAGTTCTATCTAATATCTTGTTAGAATTGAATAGATGTGATGGACGGATAATCAAGATACGTCTGACCCCCTTCGCTAGGGACTGGCTTAGCGAGGCCATCTTCATGACTCTTCCATACTACATAAAACTATTCCAAATTATGTGCCTTGATAGGCAGGGCATGAAAGACAAACTCTTGACCGCAACACAGCAATCCATTCCGCTGGAGGAGACACGAAAACCCCTGCAGCTACAGGAGGCCACCTTACAAAAGGCCTGCTGAAAAGCTGATCAGAGTCTCCAGATCCAATCACCATGTACAACGAAGGACGATCGTGCTCCCGGTCAGTGGTTATATTGGCCAACGAAGGTCACAGATGCTGTGCCTGGATGCTCCATCACAAGCACGACTCAGTCATGCCGCCAACATGTCTCATATCTATACGTAATATAATTATTATACTTGGTCTCTACTACAGGGTCTGATTGGTTAGCCTAAATCGAAATCCACCCAGGTTGCCAAGGCTTGAGGGCAGGTTGTGCATGTCTCCCCACCGTCTGAATTGCCATGTCTATGCGATACACTGCCAGGAATCCTATACAGAGTAAAGATCTACCATGCGGTGGACGGCCAACAAACTCTGTGGATGAAGAGGTAAAGGCCCAGTTTCTGCTACGACACTAGAAAATTGAGACTCTGCATTCTGTGAGATATAGTTGCCATCAAGATTATCCCGCCTTAACGCTGCCGAAGATGACCACCGATGATTCCAATCGAGTTGGCGACCCAGAATATCCTCACGAAGCTCAAAAGCCTCCTTCCGATACAAGTTTGCCCGTCGCGATGGATTATGCAAACGGCGCAGGAAGGAAAGGTGCCAGCATCTCCTCAGCAAAAGGAGTCGATGATCCCAGCGCGCCTGGTAGTCCGACTCCTCTATTGAGGCAGAGCAAGATTGAGCACCAGTTGGAACCCCATTTACATGGCGAGTTTGTACCAGTTCATGCTTCTGCGTCATCTGAAAAGCAATCGTCGGCGGCTGAGCTGGTAGGGAGTCAACCTCCCGCCCCCTCGACGCAAACTACAGACATTGACCTGACGCCCGAGAACCTAGATCGAATTTGGGAGTGGAATCGCACTGTCCCAGCAGCAGTAGAACAGCGCGTTTGTGATTTGATCGAAAAGAGAGCCCAAGCCCAGCCCAGTGCTCCCGCTATTTGCGCCTGGGATGGGCAGTTGACACACGGTGAACTGAACCAGCTCGCAACCAAGTTAGCATCGAAACTCGCTCGCCTTGGGATTGGACCGGATACCTTCGTGCCCCTATGCTTTGAAAAGTCTATGTGGACTACTGTGGCCCTAGTTGGCGTCATCAAAGCCGGCGGTGCCTTTGTTCTACTTGATCCGTCCCTTCCAGAGCAACGCCTGCAGGGCATTATCACGCAGCTCAACGCCAGCGTGGTTCTAACCTCAGCTGCTAATCATGAGATGACTTCGCGGCTGACACAAATAGCGATTGTCCTCGACTGGAGCTTCTTTGCAGCCATCGACTTCGACGGCATTGAGGAGACGAACCAGCAGGCCAAACCCCATCCAGCCAGTCCGGAATCGCTCCTCTATGCAGTCTTTACATCAGGGAGCACTGGTGTGCCAAAGGGCGTCCTCATAACTAACACAAACGCCGCTTCGGCTCTCCACTATCAGGTAAAGAATATGGGGATCAGCGAGCATTCACGAATATTCGATTTTGCATCATACAGTTTTGATGTGTCCGTTAGCAACGTGCTCACAGCTTTAAGTGCTGGCGGCTGCCTATGCGTCCCCAGCAACGAAGACCGCAGCAATAATCTAGAGCAGAGCATCGCATCTTTGAGAGCCACTGTGCTTGATATCACGCCATCGATTGCCCACGTGCTATCTCCAGATAGGATACCTACAGTCAAGACACTTATTTTCGGAGGAGAGGCCCTGCATCTTCGGGATATCGAACCCTGGTGGGGCAAGGTTCAGATCATTCACATCTACGGGCCTTGCGAATGCACACCAACCAGCACGATTAACTACGATAACGACAGCGCCGCGAGCCCCGAAGAGGCGGTCCATATCGGAAAGGGTGTGGGACTGGTGAGCTGGATAGTTGATCCGGAAGACCACAACATCCTCCTGCCGCCAGGATGCGCCGGCGAGTTATTGCTCGAAGGCCCTCTTGTTGGTCGAGGGTATCTGAATGACCCGGCAAAGACTGCGGATGCCTTCATCGAGGACCCGGTGTGGCTGCTTCGCGGCTCGTCAACCTGTCCTGGGCGCCGTGGAAGGCTCTACAAGACGGGTGACTTGGTCCGATACACTGAAGAGGGGTGCCTGCAATATGTTGGCCGGAAGCAAGCTACTCAGGTTAAGATCCGAGGTCAGCGGCTGGAGCTCGGGGAAATCGAGCACACACTTCGTAATCATGCCTGTGTGGACGAGGCTGTTGCCGTCTTGCACCGCGAAGACGGAGGGGAGTCCCGCATTGTCAGCTTTGTGACGCTGCGTGACGCTGCAGTGGACGAGCATCTGCAAGAAGGCGAGGAGGAAGTGCAGCAGTCGCTCACACATCAGCTAATGTGGCAACAGAGGCGGAAAGCTCAAGGAGAGCTGTATGCTCTGCTGAAGTCTCAGCTCCCGGCTTATATGGTTCCTCAAGTGATCGAAGTTCTGGAAAGTATGCCTCTCAACAGGAGCGGCAAGATTGACCGGCAGATGCTCATCCAAGGCCTGAAAGGCCGCCGGACCAGAGTACGAGATGCTGATGCTGTGCGGCAGCCGACGTTGGAAGCTCAGCGGCAGATGCTGCAGATTTGGGCGCGAGTCCTGCACATTGAAGCTTCCACGATCGGGCTGGATGACAATTTCCTTCATCTGGGCGGCAGCTCGATATCAGCTATGAAATTGGTAACCGAGGCTCGAAAGATGGGCATGAAACTGACGGTCGCCGACATATTTGGCTATCCGGTGCTGCATGAGCTGGTCAACCAGATCCGTCATGAACCCCTGGTTGACCAGGCTCGGCACGTCATTGCACCATTTGCCCTCATAGATGCTGGCGGTGATTTGGGTGCTGTCCTTGAGGATATCTGCAGTCAGTACGAGCTGGGCCATATGGATAACCGCACCAATATACTCGATGCCTATCCGTGCACGCCCCTGCAAGAAGGCCTAATGTCCCTGACGTCAATGAGTCCAGGGTCTTACATCGGGCAAAACGTCCTTGAATTATCTCCTGGGATCTCAGTCGAGAAGTTGCGTGCAGCATGGGAGCAAGCCGTCCGCCAGCTGCCGATTCTTCGCACCAGAATAGTCCAGCATGACCGCATTGGCCTTGTCCAGATCGTGGTCGACACGCCTATACACTGGATCGAAGCAGATTCCTTGGACGATTATCTCGACTTCGATATCAAGCAGCCCATGGACTTGGGCCAGCCGCTTGCACGCTACGCTCTGGTCAAAGATGACACGGGAACCCCCAAGTGGTTTGTGTGGACTACACACCACGCGATCTACGACGGGTGGTCGATGCCCCTGGTCTTGGACGCTGTGAATAGTATCGCGCGCGATGAGCCGGTGGAACAGGGACCGCAGTTTCAAGCTTTTATCAAATATGTCAAGGAGCAGGACGAGGAGACGATGAAGAACTACTGGCGCCATGCTTACCGTGACTGCCAGTGTACGCCCTTCCCCAGTCTCCCACCGCACATCGAGCAGCCCACGGCAGATGGATCCATTCAACATTCCTTCTCACTGCCTCAGAGCAATCACCTGGGCGTGACGCCGCCCATAATTATACGTGCTGCATGGGCTTTTCTTGTTGGTCGGATGAACAATACGGCTGACGTCGTCTTTGGTGTCACGCTATTTGGAAGAAACGCACCGGTTGCGGGCATCGAGATGATGACGGGTCCAACCTTTGCAACGGTCCCCGTACGCGTTAAGTGGGACAGCAGTGACAGGGCTGCGCATTACCTGAATGCAGTGCAAGAGCAGGCAACAGGCATGATTGCCTATGAGCAGATAGGCCTGCACAGACTTGCCCAAGTCAGCCCTGGCGCACGACAAGCATGCATGTTCCAGACCCTGCTCGTCGTGCAGCCGCCGGATGCCAGTGGAACCTCGGACGTGTTTGGTAGGTGGAGGAACGAGCTGGACCGAGGAAGCCGCTTTGATTCATACGGCTTGATGCTTATCGTGCAGCTTGGAGCGGACCAGGCAAGCGTCACAGCTTTGTTCGACTCAAGGATGATAGATCCATGGCTGGTAGACCAGCTACTGAGGCGCTTGGGGCATGTGGTCTTCCAGCTAGTTCGGGCCAGTCCAGAGCTGTCCCTTTCAGAGGTCGAAACAACAACGCCTGAGGACCTGCAGCAGATCTGGAGATGGAACCATGCAGTTCCAGCAGCCACAGAGCAGTGTGTCCATCACATGTTTGAGCAGAGGACTCAATCCCAGCCCAAGGCTCCTGCCGTATGCGCGTGGGACGGCGAGTGGACATATGGTCAGCTTGATGAAGCGTCGACGCGGCTAGCACATTATCTAACCGGCCTTGGTGTTGGACCAGGAAGGCTTGTGCCTCTCTGCTTTGAGAAGTCCCGCTGGACACCAGTGGTGATGCTGGCGGTGATGAAGGCTGGAGGAGCGTCAGTGGCCATGGACTCGACCCAGCCAGAGGAGCGCCTTCGTACAGTCGTGCAACAGACGGAGCCTGAACTGGTGCTCGTGCTGTCATCGTCGGCCAACCGCGAGTTGGCGAGTCGCTTGAGCAGCCAGCCAGTTGTCGTAGTCGACCAGAGCCTCCTAGACACACTGAGCCGGACACATGCAGCTGGAGAACTTCTACCGGTGACTCCATCGGACAGACTCTACGTCGCTTTCACGTCCGGTAGCACTGGGACGCCTAAGGGGGCTGTCATTACGCATTCCAATTTCAGCTCCGCCATCCAGCATGTGCGTGCCTCGAGTGTGAGCAGGATCGAGCACACGGCGAGGGTATACGATTTCGTCTCATACGCGTTTGACATCTCCTGGTTCAACGTCCTGCAGTCCCTGACGAACGGCGCATGCCTATGCATCCCCTCGGAGGCCGATCGAAGGGATGACCTTGCGGGCTCCATCCACCGACTACGGGCCACATTTGCCATCTTGACCCCGTCAACCGCGGGTCTCCTCCCCTCCGAGACGGTTCGGCAGCTGCAGACGCTGATGCTAGCCGGCGAGGCGCTGCCATCCCAGTCCGCAAGACGGTGGGCTGGGTTGACCCAGGTGAGGAACGGGTACGGCCCCTGCGAATGCACTCCCATCACCACCGCAGCAGTCATCGACCAGGACAGTGTCGTCGCATCCAGCATAGGCAGGGGTGTCGGTGTCAACACATGGGTAGTACAGGTCTCGAACGACAACCACCTGGCACCCATCGGCGATGTTGGCGAGTTGGTGCTCGAGGGGCCCCTTGTCGGCTCTGGCTATCTCTGCGACGCCGAAAAGACCGCGGTGGCCTTCATCCGGGATCCAGCCTGGCTTCAGCGCGGCGCCCCGGGCCACGCCGGCCGTCAAGGACGTCTGTACAAGACGGGCGATCTGGTGCGGTACAGTCCTGACGGCAGCCTGGTCTTTGTTGGACGCCAGGATGCCACACAGGTCAAAATCCGCGGGCAAAGAGTCGAGCTGGGAGAGGTTGAACACTATGTGCATGCCTGCTTCCCATCGGCCAGACGGGTGGTTGCCGAGGTGATTGTGCCTACCGATGGCGAGGGCCAGGAAAGACCAACACTGGCGGCATTCCTTGTGGTTGACGATGAAGGAGGTTCATCCCCAGCGCCCCAAGTCATGAGCATTCCGGCCGACATGGACCATGAGATTTCGAAGCGTCTGCCGGTCTACATGGTTCCCACCGCGTACTTCTCGCTCAATAACCTTCCCCTCAACAGCTCTGGGAAGCTAGATCGGCGTCGTCTGCGGGAGATTGGCTCCAGCTTCACCCTCCAGCAGCTTGTCGACCTGCGAAACGCGTCCTCGCTCAGCGACAACAAGCGCGCCCCGGCTATCGAGACGGAACGTGTCCTTCAACAGATATGGGCTCGCGTGCTCAGCATCGATGCCTCTAGCATTGGCGTGGACGACAGTTTCTTGCGCCTGGGTGGCGACTCTATCACAGCTATGCAGGCATCAGCGGCTGCGCGACGGTTCAACATGGCCATCTCAACAGCAGACATCATGCGCAGCAAGACCATCTCCATGCTGGCGGCAGCTGCTTCCGCTTCACAGCACCAGTTGCTCAACGTCGGTGCTGCTGGCGCCGAGGAGGACGGCCAGCCCTTCGGCATGAGCCCCATCCAGCATCTTTATGTAGCGATACAGCCCGATCCAAAGTGGTGTTTTGACCAGACCTTTTTGCTGAAGCCGCGCGAGCGCATCTCCCTGGCTAGTTTGGCAAAGGCTATTGCGACAATTGTCGCGAGGCATCCCATGCTCCGGGCTCGCTTCGCCCAGACAAGTCCGGGTCGGTGGAAGCAGCGCGTTGTGGACGATATACATACCTCGTTCCATCTTTGCCAGGTGCTGGGCACAGCGTCCACCACTAGGTCGACGAGGGCGGGCGATATGGGTCGATGTCGCGAAAGGCTCAATATTCAGACCGGCCCTCTTCTCGCCGCCGTGCTGTTCGACGACGCCGAAGGCCAAAGCCTGTTTATTGCGGCACATCACCTGGTCATCGACCTCGTTTCCTGGCGCATCCTACTCGAAGAGTTCGAGGTGCTTCTGACTGGACACCAACTGCCGCCAGCTCCTACGACCAGCTTCCGGACGTGGTGCTCCCTTCAAGCACAATATGTAGCCGAATACCTCGATCCTCAGGAAGCGGCATCAAGTCCAGTCCGGCCGCCGTCCTCCTCCTCCTCCTCCTCCTTCTCCTCGTACTGGGGCTTGGATATTCGAGAAAATATCCACGGAGCAACTGCATCAAGACAGTTTGTGCTTGATGAGCAGTCCAGCGCCGCGATTATGGGCGCCTGCAACGAGGCATTTGGCACACGACCAGTCGAGCTCATGATCGCAGCTCTCGTTCATTCTTTCTCCGTCGTCTTTGTGGACCGGCCTCCGCCCACAGTATTCAATGAGGGCCATGGCCGCGAGCCATGGGATGACCGGATTGACCTCTCTCGCACGGTGGGCTGGTTCACCACCATCTTCCCTGCGTGCACGCCGAGTAGAACAACCGCTGTGGACTTGCTGGACGCTGTACGTCATGCTAAGGACTCTGTCAGGAGCCTGCCAAAGAACGGGTGGTCATATTTCACGTCCAAGTTCGCAGATGAAACCCAGGCTGCGACTAGTGCTGCCGGCTTCCCCGTCGAGGTCTTGCTCAACTTCGCTGGCTCTTACCAGCAGCTCGAACGAGATGGCTCATTCTTCGAGAGTCTTTCGACAGCAGAGTGCCCCTCTCCTGAATCCTGGTCGAAGCTGCGCCGTCTCGCACTATTTGAATTCAACGGTCACATGGATAAAGGTCGACTCGCCATGTCTCTCGATTATCCCAGTGGCGTGCACCACAGCGACCTGGTCGAGGCTTGGATGGACACGTATGAAGCTACATTGACGCATCTGAGTACACTTCTGCAGGACAGGCCGTCTGAATGGACCCTATCCGACTTTCCCATGGCTTTCACGTCCTACGCGGACATGCACGAGTTCCAGTCTGTCGTGATGCCCCAACTAGGCATCACGAGTTTGCAAGAAATCGAGGACATCTACCCCTGCAGCGGCTTGCAAGAGGGTCTGCTCGTCGCCCAAGGCAAGGCCTCCAGCAATTATCGGGTTATGCTCAGATTTGAAATCGCAGCCACCGAGGCTCCTGGCGACTGTGTTGACCTAGCGAGGATCGAGCGGGCTTGGGGGGCCGTCGTGCGGCGACACGCGCTCCTGCGTGCTGTGCTGGTGGACATCATGCCTGGAACCAGCAGGACAATGCACGTTATCCTGAAAGATTTTACACCCACTATTTCCTATGACAGTGGGCTCAACGGAGATGACGATGTGGACTTGAAGTATGGAAAGTATGACCCCCAACACCACTTGTCGCTCTCGAGGATCGATGAGAAGCACGTCCATCTGTGCTTCGAGCTGAGCCATGCCATTCTGGATGGGCACTCCACGGGCGTGTTGCTTCACGATTTCTGGCAAGCATATGATAGGCCAATTACCTCGGATGGTCCGTTGTACAGCGACTTTATCAGATACGTCGAAGCACGGCCACGGGATGCTGATCGGGAATTCTGGATCAAGTACCTGGACGGTGTGGAACCATGCCTCTTTCCGGGACCAGAAGCAGCAGCAAGCAAGCAGACACGGGACTTCATAGTCGCGGTGCCGGGGCTTGACGCATCTGGGATCCACGACTTCTGTTCCCAGTGGGAAGTCACAGCAGCCTCGGTCATCCAGACCGCATGGGCCCTGGTGCTGCATCACTACACGGGCAGCGCGTCCCCCTGCTTTGGAAACCTGGCGTCTGGTCGCCACGTGCCTGTTGACAGGGTGGGGGATATGTTCGGGCCTGTTATTGGCATGATACCCTATCGTGTGCACCTTCGCGGAGATCAGTCGGTCATTGCGACGCTGCGGAAAGCGCAAACAGGTTTTGTCAACAGCCTGTTACATCAGACTCCGCTAATGGAAATTCACGAAGCCCTTCACGTAGGCTCATCGGGGTTTTTTAACAGCATCCTGAGCTTCCAACGAGATATCAAGCAGCCCAGTCAATCCGTGGATGGACATACCATACAGGAGCGAGGCGGATACGATCCAGTAGAGGTAGATATATCCAGTACCGTTAACTACGCTAAAAGGGTGAAAATACGATCAATACTAACAATCATCACTTCTAGTACCCCATTTCCCTGGGCGTCCGTGATAACGGTAGGGACGTGTCCATTGAGATGAGTTTCAAACGCGGTTTTATAGCATGCAACGAGGCTGAGCGGGTGGCGAGAGCCCTGGGAGCCACTGTGCTCTCTCTCGTCAGCGATCCTGACCAGAAAGTCAGCAGTGTGAACATTTTACCGCAAGTCGACTTGGAGCAGCTGTGGGCCTGGAACTCAGAGGTGCCCAGGGCAGAGGAGACGCTTGTCCACAGTCTCGTCGAAGAGCAAGCCAGCCGACGACCTGATGCAGCAGCGGTCTCTGCATGGGACGGCGAGCTGACGTACAAGCAGCTCGACAGGCTTGCGGATCGTCTTGCGCGACACCTCGCGTCCATGAGGGTTGGACCTGGCGCTCTGGTTCCCTTATGCTTTGAAAAGTCTGTATGGACGCCTGTCGCTGCACTTGGCGTGCTCAAGGCTGGCGCCGGGTTTGCACTGCTCAGTCCCTCACTTCCTGAGCAGCGTCTCCGGTCTATTGTCCAGCAGCTAGAAGCGGCGGTCATCTTGTCTTCAACGTCGAATTTGGATCTCAGTTCTCGGTTGTTGCAGACAGTTGTCCAGGTTGGACCGGAGTCGCCTGGTGTCCCCGAGCACACCACCACGGAGGAGCAGACTCCACGCACTGAGACCTCGTCCGCACCAATGTATGCTGTCTTCACATCCGGAAGCACGGGCACGCCAAAGGGCGTGGTACTATCACATCGCAATTTCTGCTCGGCCTTGAGGCACCAGTCGCACCTCCTTGGCTTCAACGAACGATCCCGAGTATTCGACTTTGCATCGTACGCCTTTGACATCGCAGTTCACAACATCTTCGCCACACTCGCTACAGGAGGATGCTTGTGTATCCCAGCAGAGAAGGATCTCCGGGATAACGTCAGCGGGTCCATGGCGGATTTCAAGGCCACTCTTGTCGATCTGACACCGTCAGTGGCGCGTCTCATAGATCCAGCTACGGTGCCTGAAATCGAGACCATAATTCTGGCTGGAGAGTCAGTCTCTATTGATGATGCAAAACGATGGTGGGGCAAGGCACGTCTTGTGAATGCCTACGGACCCGCTGAATGCAACTTCAGCACCATCAACTGGCAGCAATCTTGCGCCGAGGAGGCCACACTTATAGGCAAAGGAGCTGGGATAGTTACTTGGGTTGTTGACCCCGAAAACCATGACCTGCTGCTGCCGCCCGGGTGCATTGGGGAGCTCCTCGTTGAAGGGCCCGTGGTGGGTCTCGGCTACCTAGGTGACAAGGGCAAGACTGATGCAGCCTTCATCGAGGACCCTGCATGGCTGCTCGCGGGTTCTCCAGGCAAGCACTCTGGCCGACTCGGCAGACTCTACAAGACAGGCGACTTGGTACGGTATAATGCAGATGGCAACATGGTGTTTAGCGGCCGCAAGCAGGATACTCAAGTCAAGATCCGCGGGCAGAGGGTTGAACTAGCGGAGGTCCAGCACTGGGTCCAGAAGTACATGCCAGAGGCAACCCACGTCGTGGCCGATGTCATTCAGCTACAAGGGGAAACCTCGCTGCTTGCTATATTCCTCCAACTCAATGGCAGGCCAACAGAGCGAGACGAGCTTTGTGCTACCGTAAAGGCCCTTCCTGTCCCACCGGACGTGGAGAGCAAGCTAGCCGAACATCTGCCAGCCTACATGATACCATCGGTTCTCTTCTCCCTACCGGGGCTCCCGATGACGGCGACAGGCAAAACTGACCGGCGACGACTGCGGCACATAGGAGCCCAGTTTACCATCGAGCAGCTCGCAGAAGTGCGGACAGCTGGACGCGGGCCCAAGCGGCAGCCTACCTGCGAAGCTGAGCGGATGATGCAGAATATCTGGGCCAAGGTTCTAGATATCGGTGCAAACATGATTGGCTTGGACGATAGCTTCTTCCGCTTGGGTGGCGACTCTATTTCGTCCATGCGGCTCGTCAGCGAGGCTCGCAAGCTTCGCATGAATGTGACGGTGGCAGACGTTTTCCGCCACGAAACCCTGGCAGCGTTGGTGCGTGGGCAGGATCTGGATGGGACGGAGACCGTTGGGGAACCTGACGAGGCGATGCTCGTTGATTCCTGTACAAGGAGAGCTCTCCTGGAGGAGATCGACTCCATGGACCTAGGTCTGCTCTCTGAAGACGTTGCAGACATTTGGCCTGTTACCAGCGTCCAGGAAAGGTGCTTCGTAGAGGGAATCTATCCCGTAGCCTGCGTCAAAGAACACGGCGCCGTTGATGCGACAACATGCGGACGCTTTGCGAACTACATGTACCTGGATTTGGACGCCGATGCCGACGTCTCTCTTTTGGAGGGGGCCTGCACTCAGACCCTGGACAGGTTTCCCATCCTTCGTGCCTGTTTCCTGTGGCTTCAAGGGAAGCTCTGGCAGGTCGTGCTCAAACAAATCACGCAGCCTTTCCGCGTGCAGGATATCAGTGAGGATCTTGACGTAGCCCTCCGCGACTTCTGCCTCGGTGATGCTCACACGGTCTCCCCAACCCAACCTCCGCTCGATGTAGTGCTCCTTAGACGCAAGGGGCACGGCATGCGCCTAGTGATTCGCATCTCCCATGCCCAGTATGACGGTATTTGCCTCCCTACCATTGTTCAGTCATTCATGGACGGCAATAATGTGGCAACCCCTGCCGCCCCGACGTTCTCCACGTTCCTGTCGTATGCCTCCCGTCGACGTTCCCAGTCTCTGTCTTACTGGACAGAGCTGCTACGAGGGTCACAACCGAATGGTCTACGCAAACAGCTTCTTGCGCAGAGAGCTCTCGAGAAGCCGCAGCTAAAGGCAATTAATCTTCGCGCAGAGACAAAGCTCCCCCGCCTTCCCAACAAGATTACCCCAGCAACTCTAGCGAGCGCTGCATGGGCATTGCTCCTATCACGCTTGACAGGCCAAGACGACGTCGTCTACGGACATCTGGTGGCAGGCCGCAACTCGGCAATTCCCGGCGTCGAGGAGATTGTCGGGTGCTGTCTTGACTATGTCCCCGTACGAGTGAAGCAGCTCACATCGTCGTCTCAGACGCCAGCTGACCTGCTGCGATCCGTTCAGGATCAGTTCCTCGCTGTCGGGGAAGCAGACTCCCTTGGCTACAAGGAGATCATACAGAATTGCACCGCCTGGCCCGCCTCCACAGGGTCAGCCTTTTTTGAGTCGACGATCCAACACCAGAACATTGACGAGCACCCAGATGTTCGAGTTCCTGGTGACGGCACATCGCGCGTGCAGTTTTTCCAAAACCCTCATCTCATTCCCATGTCCATTCACATGGTCTCGTACACTCAAGGCGATACGTTCCTCCTCGAGCTCGCGAGCAATACTCACATCATGCCCGTGGAGACGGCCCGTGCGATGGTCGACGGAATGGTTCGAATTGTTCGGAAACTGGATACTGACATGAGCACACCACTGTCCTCGTGGACGAAGGACATTTGTCTAGTTGGCTGAGCAGGTCACTTTATCATGGCAGTGCCTTAATGACGGGGTAGAAATCAAAGCAATTCATCATGAGTTACAATCCAAACGTTCAAAGCGCTGAATTGCTGTATTCTTTAACATACTTAGAACGTAGCTGAATAGCTTTCCAAAACATATGCCTGCTAAAAAACCCCATGCCAGGATTCTGAGAAAGTTCAGGCATGGTTCACCCCTGTACGGAATACTACTGGCATAGAAAGGGTTCAACACACTTGGGTTGTATACAGCTTCCCGCGAAAAGGGTGCCTCAGCTTGCCTATTTTGTGAACATGACCCAAAGCATTTTATTTTCTATCTAATAGTTTTTAACACGGCTTTCTCATACTCTCCTTTCGTCCTTTTTCCGCACCGAATGCATATCGTGGAGAAAAGTCTAATATATTATTAAAAGCATGCTGATCCTGCGGGTGGAAGGAAACAAAGTGCAGGGTATCCTCAGGATTCAGGCTATTAATAAGTAGCCCAATAAAGGAAAAATAATGTAAGTCTGCACACAGATAGTAATAATATTTTTCTACCTGCAAAATTAGTCAAATTCGGTCAAATAGTAGCTCTCATGGCCATCAATAAATCACATCTATAGGCTCCCAAGAGGGTGTGGTCTATTTATTTCAAGGACCTATAGACAGCAGTGAAAACTAGCATGCACTAGAGAGTTTATAAAACTTAAAGATAGGTTGCTATATAGCCAGGGTAATAAAGCTTCTTAGAGGATTTAGTAGGATTGAAAGGGGCATAGGAGCTCCTGTGTGTAATTTTATAGGAAAGATACTATAGATGACTGACCTTGTAGTTAGGATGATCTATATTAAGTATTAACTACTTCCTTTTTAGCCCTAGGCTTAATCAAAGCCATCTTACTGGTACTGCTCTAAAGCTGCATAGATAACCTAAAAACTATCATTTTATAATCTAATAAGTAGAGGATAGTATATATAGCAGACTTAAAGCACCTAGCCAACCCTTCAGACTGCTCAATGCATTGTTAAAATAGAGTAAAGGCAATGACAGCTGGACGGCAACTGAAAAATATCAACATTGCTAGATAATATAAACACCAACAGAAACACACGATTCGCTATATACAACTCCTGCAGAATCCCAAACGCAAAACATACTACTGAATCAACCTGACCCTAGTCGGCAACCCCAGCGACGGCTTAGCCGTCACATCCAAAACCTGATACATGAACGTCCCCTCCTCATAAACAATCTCAAAATCAAACGTCCGCACCGTCATCACCAAGGCTATCTTCAACTGCATCAGCGCCAATGTCTGGCCCAGACACATCCGCGGTCCCTTCTCGAATGGTCTCCATGCGTTAGCCGGGACAAAGTATGGATCCGAGGGGTCAGTAACGAGGTGCCGCTCGGGGTAGAACCTCTCTGCGTCCTTGAAGAGATCTTCGCGGCGCATCGTCGCGCAGTTGTTGACGAGGACGGCGAAAGGGTAAGTGGGCCATTCTTTGCCGTCTGCAAGGAGGGTTTGATCTGGTTGGCCGCGGCGGAGGCTGACGCCTGTTGGGGGCCATAGGCGGAGGGCTTCCTTGATGACGGCGAGGGTGTATGGGAGATTGTTGACGAGGCTGGGGTCGTTGCGGAGGAGGTTTGCAGCGGCGGAGGGGTCAGTGCCGAAGAGGGTGGTGTGTTCTTCTCGGAGGGTGTGGAGGACTTGGGGGTGTTTGCTCAGGGCGGCGTATGTATACTGGCTGTTGTTAGTTGTGCTGGAATAGAGGCTGCGAAGGACTTACGCAGAGGGTGCTGGCTGAGGTGTCGTGACCAGCGAAGATGAGCGTCTTGACGGACGCGATGAGCATGTCTCGCGTATATTTATCCATGGCGGTGGTAGGGGAGATAGACTTGTTGAGTGTGCGGCTGGTAGCAATGGCGTCGTCGATGGCGTAGTATTTAGCCTTTTCGCTTGGAACAGCAGTTGGGCCGCTGACGACTCGTTTGTCTACCAGACGACCGACGTACCGGTCGAGAGCACGTCCGTTGCTCCACTTTTGATAGTGTCGACGGGGGCTGACGTCGTAGAGATACCGAGACCAGAAGTCCTGAGGGGCCAGGGCAGCTTGCCTTCGAAATAGTTCGAGGAATTCATCGTCATCTCGCTGCGCGTTGCACTTGATTCCCCTGTTCTCTGTTTAGGTGATGCTTTATCCGGGACAATGACGTGTAGCTTACAAGATCACCCAGGCCGAGATATTGAATATCATCCTCGCACCAAGGTCTTCCATTCTGAAGATGTCATCCTTCAGCGCATGTTCTCTTAGAACATCAGCAAAAGCCAGCGCCTCATCCACAATATTCGGAACATGCTGCAGCAACTTCCGCGGCTGGAAGCCCGGTGTGAAAGACTTGCGCGCAATGAACCAGTCATGTCCATTCGCAGAGACCATAGACTTCTCTCCAAGGATAGGACCCGTCCACTTCTGCATGACGGCCGACTCCTTGGGAAGATTTATCTTGTGGACGATCTGCGTCGCCAGTTCCGGATGCGCAATGACAAGCTGCGGTGGCGCGAGCGGCCACAGATCAAGGTAGAAGAAGTCACCGAGACCGTACCGCTGGCGCATCAAGTGCGCGAACAGCTGCGGGGTCGCATCGGGGGGCAGAGTGCTTGCGATCTCTCGCATGATTAAAAAGTGACCCCAGATAGCGTGATGCGGCGGCCCAGGGAGATTTTTGAACATGCTGCGTTGCTGGCGCAGTCTTACGAGGAAGTAGCTCGCGAGAACGACTGGGACGAGAAGTAGAGCGAGCATGGCTGTATTCGGACGTGGAGGACGAGGAGGCGTCGCTGGTGGAGTAGATGCAGAGTTGGAGTGGTGAAGAGACGACGAGGTAGGCCAGGTATTCAGCTTCAAGCATACTGTTGATTACGATTCTGTTTGATTTGTTGTGCTAAGATGAGTCTGTTGAGCTCTTATATATTCGTTCTCAAGTGCTCAAGGCGGATTCTGGGATGGTTGTGTTGTGAGATTGAATCTATTTCTGGCTGCCGGGGGCCAAGTTCCCGTATACTAACAGAGGCTTTTGCAGGATGCAGATCCTCTGAAAATAACCCTGCAAGGCTGAAACACCAGGCTTGTCAGACCATTGCTTGGTATTCCTGGCAGTGCTTCTTTTGAGTGGGGATTCTTCATTAAACCTTAACTACGAGATTAGGGCTGTGCAGGATCGCCCCCACTCCTTATTACACTGCATGTGCCTCAGTATATGGTACAATCCACATGTCTTTGTAGATGGTATAGATCAGCACACTGCATCTTTGCCAGATCATTGCTCAGAATCCTTCAGGATGCCTCGTATGTGGTCAATCTTGCCTTGCATCTGCGATGTGTGTTACATGGGGGCCATGGGGCCGCAGGATGGATCTCACGCCTTTAGAAGAAGCCATAATAGTAGTGGCATCTCAATGGAAATGACTAAAGCATTCTGTAGTTATAGTTCTTTACTGTCCATTTCATAAAGCTAGATTAGAAATTTATCCAGGACCCCCTCAACTTCTGTCGTCGCCCGCCTGCTTGACTATTCCAAGGTCACCATGTTCGCCCTACGAAACGCAATCTACCTGATCGAACTGGCATTCTATGCCCCTATCGTTCCTGCTATTATTTTCATTATCCTTCTGCATGGCAACAAGCATCCCTACACATGGCGTCCGATCGTGATCCCCCTCATCATTCTCTCCGGCTTGCGCATCGTCTCCGCCGGACTCGGCCTAGCAGCCATGGACCCGGCAAAATCCAATCTCCTAACAACAGCCACCCTCCTAGACACAATAGGCCTCGCACCAGTCCTATGTCTCTTGATTGGCCTTCTAATCCGAGCGTAAGTGGCCTCCTCGGCTCGACACATCTTCTAACACCAATTGCAGCAACGCCCCCGTATACAAAGGCCTGCCTCTCTGGGTCTTCATCCCGTTGCAGCTGATTACCATAGCAGCCACGGTGATGACCGCATACGGCGGCCGAGATCTCTACACAAGCCGGGAGAGTCAAGCGCAAGACCTCCGCTTGATGCGCGCCGGCATCATCCTCTTCATTGCCCTTTTTGCTGGCATTGTTGTGCTCTCAGCCATCACTATGCTCAAAGTACGGGTGAAGTTCTACCGCACTGAACGTGCGGCTGCCGTTTGTGCTCTACTCTGTGTGCCCTTTATGAGTGTCCGGTTGGCTTTCTCGGCTGGATCGTTGTTTTCTGGTGAGGGGTCTGTGTTGAACCCGATGTCGGAAGATGAGACGGGGATTTGGCTGCATTTCCTTATGGTCATTGTTATGGAGTATATTGTTACACTCTCTGCCACGGCTGTAGCTCTGACTGCGAGAAAGGTGATGGTTCTTACGGCGGGAAGGGCTGATTCTCTTAAGGACGAGGAGATTTGAGGTATATTGTTGATGTTGGTTTAGGAGCGGATGGGGGTGCCTGGAGACAAGTTTATCATTCTATTGCCAGTTGTTTTATGTGTTTAGTTTTGCTTAACATCACTCATTCAATTTCATCTTTTGAATCTACTCTATGATCCACTATATAATTATTGTCTGGACGTGTAATCTCCTTCATACTTAAAGTGAATGGCTTTGGTAATTCCTTTCGCCTGCATCTCATAGTGTCGCAACTTATATATACATGATGCGCTAATACAAACAAGCTCAGTGCCATAATATAATTCATACAATCTAACTACATTTTTGATGTATCTGAGAGCTCTCTGAATGCAGTCAGTGATAGGTTGCTATACACTTCTTTCTTTGTGTATGAGCATCAACCTCGACGGCGACAAAAAGTTCTGGGTGCCTGTAGGACGGATATGGTGATAGCCCAAATGCCACCCCAAGGCATACTACCCTCGGCCACAACATTCGTGGTCGTATGAAGCGTTTAATTCCGCCTCACACCTCACAGGATCTCGATACGGCGAAAATGTAACATTAATCTTGTCTAATATTAGACACGACACTTATTCGCACTAGATACGAAGCAAGTTGCCTTGGATACCATCGTTCGATGGCGACTACCAGTTTAGCGGCTGAGCAATATCTCTGGTCGTTTGGCCCCATGGGGGTTGACTGCAACTCAATCTTGCAATATTCCAGCCTTGAGTATCTGCACGACGAGGCACTTTGATATCAGAAGTAGATCCTGATGTTGCATGGCTTTACTGTGAACTGCCCCAAGCTGAAAACCCAGGTGGGAATGTTTCACCACTGGGGCCAAATCCTCCATGCAGAGCCTCGCGTGGATTCCAAAAAGGGATGTGCTGGGAGGCGCAAGGTGCAGTAGGGGCTGAAACTATCTGGCTCAAGGTTATTAATTCAGGACGCCTCTCGTGTTGGGGCTGTCCTTGGCTGGAAGGAGTCAAGATCGTCAAGATCGTCAAGATCTCTTGGCGATGCTTATTGGTTTGGCCGCGGCCCCAACTACCTGATGTCAGACTGGATTCTATTCAGGGCGATCCAAGTAGCAAGTAGGCTGTTTTTGTTGGAATATTGGACTGTGAGTCTATTGGTGGCTGTGTTCGTTTTTGTTGGTTTTGTGATGGGGGCCATATCACATTGCTATACTCACCTTCCTATGGTCGAAAGTCTACTAATACGCACTCGATGCGCGTCAAGACGATCACTTCTTCATCACCACTCGTCTAAACTACTACTCTACAACACATCTCGCAATGGAAACCACAAAACTACAAATGGATATGCACAAGTCCAACTCCTGGCTCTACTACAAGCTCAGCATCCACACCCTCGGGCTAGTTCTTCGGTCCGGCATCTCAATCACCAGCCCTGACCCCAAAGCAGACGCAAAACTCCAAGTCACCTCAGGCGTACACCATGGAGGAACCATCAAAGTCATCGTGGTACGTCTCCCCAGCAACAAGATTGGAAAACAACTAACAACCCAGGCCGGCCTCCCCCGCACTGGCACAATCAGCATGAAGCGCGCCCTCGAAGAACTAGGCTACGGCCCGTGCTTCCACCTCGCCGAGCCCCTCTGCCAATTCGACAACCTCCGCCAAAGCGCCGCCATCGTGCACACAAAAGACACGGCCCTCCGGCGGCGCAAGCTCGCCAAACTCCTCCAAGGCTGCGAGGTCACCCTCGAGGTCCCTGGCAGCGCATGCCTACCCGACCTACTAGAAATGTACCCCGACGCGAAAGTCATCCTAACAGAACGCACCTCCGCAGCCGTCTGGCTGCGCTCCTGGCGCGGCTTCGGGATCGATCTGCGCTCCGACTGCTTCCGCTGGATCGGGTACTGGGTTCCTGGCGTGGTGGCAGCTAACGATCTCTACCGCGGGTGGATGCGGCTTGCGTCTGAGCGGTTCGGGGTAGAGGCCGAGCCGTCGGAGGAGCTGTACCATGCGCACAGTGCGTGGGTGAAGAGTATCGTGCCGAGGGAGAGGTTGCTGGTCTTCAAGTGTCAGGATGGGTGGGGTCCTCTGTGTGAGTTTCTGGGGAGGCAGAGGCCGAATCCCTTCCCGCATGGCAATGAGGCGGGTTATTTGAGGTATTACAAGCGGGTGGCGATGGTGTTGGGGATTTTCCTGTGGTTGGTCGTTCTTGCGGTGGCTGTTTTGTCGTTGTTTGTGATGTCTTTGGTGGAGTAGATTTGCTGGTGCTCTGCTTATGTTTGTTTTCAAGCCTTTATACCTTGGTGTTTTGTGGAGCATGTATGTTGGATTTGTTTATACTTGCCGATTCTTTAGACCGAACAACGTCAATTGTTTATATGTTGTTACCATGGAACATATGACCCGACTGGCAAGATGTGGTAGACTGCAGCG
Organism: Aspergillus oerlinghausenensis; assembly: GCA_014250555.1. Taxonomy (NCBI): domain Eukaryota; kingdom Fungi; phylum Ascomycota; class Eurotiomycetes; order Eurotiales; family Aspergillaceae; genus Aspergillus; species Aspergillus oerlinghausenensis. The sequence goes on from JAAKEQ010000054.1 coordinate 67,782, forward strand.
TAGCCTGTACTTTTCTGGAGATTAAATAGAAACACTACCGTAAGGCTATACCAGACGACGGTCCTTCATTGAAGCAAGATGTCATAAACTGCGAAGGAATATTTACAGCCAGATCAAAGAAGAGCAGCAACCGCGGCTGCAACAACAGGAGCAGCCGTGATCAACGCCCCCGCAGGCCCAGGAACAGCAGCACCAGGCGTCTTCGTCGCCTCGGGGGCAGTAAACTTGTCCACTCCCGCCGTGACAACCAACTCATAGTACGAGCTCGTCGCTGGCGAATACGTCGCGCTACTCGACGTCGACGACGCGATCGTAGCACCACCCACCGACCCCGTCATCCCAATACTCATCGTGCAACTGGCGGACTCGGTGCGGGACCGAATCTTGCACTCGTAGGACTCCGTGACGGTGATATCGTAGCTGGTTTCCTTGCCTGACGTCGAGGCGGTGTACACGCCTGTCACGCTGACGGTCTCTGGGCCTTGGATGATTGTCCAGGAGTTCTTGATGTTGCAGTCGGTCTTGGGGGCGTCTTTCAGACAGCCTAGGTTGTAGGTTGTTGCGGCGGCGTTGATTCCTGCGACGCTGGCGCCAGTGCTAGTCCAGGCGCCGTAGCTTAACAGGGTGGCGGTCCAGGAGGGGATGAAGTAGCCAACTGTAGTGGTCTTGTCGTCTGCATGGGCGGCCAGAGAGTAGAGGGCTGCAGGGAGGAGGAACGAGGCACGCATTGCGATGGTTTCTTTCTGTTGTGGAGACGTCAGACAGAATAGCACAGGGAAGAAGATCGACAGACAGAAAGATTGCGGAAGAGAGGATCATAGCCCCTTTTAAAGGGAGGGAAGCAAGGCTGAATATTTTCGCGTCCAGTACCAGGCTACAATGTCAATAGTCTACGAAAAAGAGACCCAAGCGCCACGCTAGGATAACAGAAGATGAGTTTTCGGCTCTATCCTACCATGTCCACCAACCAGTGTTTCTGAGATTGGTGCTTTTGGCGCTAGACTGCATCTCTCCGTGCTGATTGGCATCTGTTTTGCAGGACAGCATTCGGTGATATTTTAGCGCATGGAGCTAGTCTCTCCTGCGCTCGGCTAAGACTCCTAGTAGAAGGCCACCGAGAGTGGAGGGCAGCTAGTCCATTTAAGTACCTCGGTTTGAAGCAATAATCAGATCAAAGACCAGATTCGACGGATCGGCTATAATATGACATAAATTCATGCAAGTCTACCAGGCCAATACACCACGTCCATATCGCCAGTGGAGGTATACCTTAAATTCCGCCCTTTCGCATCATCTCAACCACTCCCAAGAAAGCCTGTTAACGCTGCCGTTCCCAGCTGTTGAAGGCAATATTCGACAGACCGACGGAATCTGGTTATCTCCAGCTAGAAGCTTCTCCATCATCTGCAAAAAGGTGGTCAGATGAGCTCGCGAAGTGACATATGAAAGTAGGCACAAACTTCTTTAGCAAACTCCTCTACCGGGATACCAAACGGCTTGCCACGGACCGTTTCCGCCATGTCAAGTGGGTGTTTTGGGTCGTGCAGTATCACTGTGACGACCCTTTCGTTCTCTTTCCCAACCCCCGAATGAACCAATCCTTAGGTATACATACTCTGCACGGTGGGAAGATCTCAATCACTTTGACGTTCGTGGCCTTTAGCTGCTCCCGTAGGCAGAGAATCCGATGATGCAGAGCGGCCTTGGAAGCGCAGTAGTTGGAGCAGCGAAGAATGGGAGCCAGCGCGAGTTGGATGAAGTGCTAATACATATTAGTCAGGCACAAATATTCCAGAAATGGGAGGCCAATAGTTGCCAACGACTTACAATATGAGTGATGTTGGAGTGTCCCCTTTAGCCAAGAGAAAGGGTAGGAGCCCCTCTGTCATGCAACGTAGGAGACGTAGTTGACTTAGAAACATTGTCAGTTGATGTAAGCACGGAAAGAATGACCAGTCAAGGTTTAATGGGTCCATTACTGTTATCTCTTCCTGAATTGGATTCATATCAATGCTCTCTGGCTCACTAAAAACAGACCGCCGTTGAATCCCTGAGTCGACAAAGACGCAATCTAAATCTGGATGGGACGAGGTCACACTGGTCAAGCCAACGATTAAGCAAGTCAATATAATAGGCAAATACTTAAAAAATGAGCTGATGACGTGCCGCTTCACAAAGCCAGGAATTGCATCTAGCGTGCTGATATCGAGGCTGAAAGATGCTTGTCCGCACCGTGTCCCTGGACGAATGAGTCAAGGAGGTCCTGTCGTCGACCGACGGCAATCACGAAGCAGCTAGGTGGGACATGGCTTGCGGCTAAAGCACGACCGATACCTAAGAACCAGAGTCAACGACTGGAACGCTGATCTATATTGCACTGTACAAAGGTAGAGTGACAGGTAGGTGTAGCACTCCACTGTGTTGAACACTCACCAGATGTATCTCCAGCCAGGACTACCTTATAAGAAAAAGCCATAATTGTTAGGAGGAATGTGAAGTATAATCATCTGAGAGTGGCAGGTTTTGTAGTCAAACTCAAACCAAATCAAAACAGATCAGGGTTAGTTCTAATTTCTAAACTTTAGACTTGAAACCACAGTGGTTCGGTTCTAATCATAGTTAGACTCACCCAAACTCAGACTGAACGCAGCTCTAATCAAAGTATTAGAATGATTTCATATATTAAAGATTACTTAGTAGGTTCATGGAACCAGCATAGCTATACTAACTAGATTAAATAGGTGGAGAATAACCACCTTAGCAAAATCTAACCTGGTGGGTTTAAGCCACCCAGAACCCAGTGGGTTTTGGGCTGCCCTATAATGAAGCAAAGGGGTCTGCAGCTCCATATCTCCCATCTCAAGCACAGAGACAGTGTCAATGAAAGAAATATAGAGATCCCCCCAGATTAAAAATAACATAGCCAAGTTCAACGTTTTGTTATACACTGCCGCACTATGCCTACCAACAAGTCCTCTTAGTTCGTTCCGTGTGACTCAATAACATGGTCTGAGCCTGGGAAAGGCAACCGGATAGACCCGCCCTCCAACACCATGGCAGTCGTGGTAGACCTCACAAGTGGGAGAGGAGCGATGCGTGTATATGATAAGGCCGGCCCGTACGTAAACGGGATTGGGATGGAGGATGAGGGAAAGCGCATGATTGTTCCCTGGTACGATGGCTGGTGGTTCTATGTGTCGGGAAATCTCAAAGTAGGACTCGTGTTCAGCGCTTAGGACTAAGTTGCGAGTTGAATCGCTTTTGGACGTTACAAAACGGGGAAGTCGGGGGGAGAGGCAGGACCAGTTATGCCAGTCCTTCCGTGTACCGATTTTCAAGGATATGATGCTTCGAGCCTGTTGATGTTGTCCTTTGCTGTAGGGTCACCCTCCTCACTACCCCTCCTGATGATTAAGAGATAATGCTAAAGTTTATGGTTTTTTATGAAATATAGTTAGGCCCATTCGCTGTCTATGTATATTCAATATAAGCTTATCAGTTATAACAGGCCCCAAGATCATGTGCACCTAAGGTTGTCCATATCCTTATAGATTGGTCAGATCAACCCACATCCAGTTGGCTTGGATATGCCAGACAGTCTACCCGAAACTCCACACGTCCTCTCTTCACATCTTGATTCGTGACTGTATATAACTCACATCGAGCTTCACTATCTGCAAGATGAGTAGCAATAGTATGAATCACTGTCACCTCTTACTGGTGCCATTTATAACCATGAGATACTTGCCACTTTCTCCTAATTGTATCGCTGCGATAGGTTCGGTTAAATCCAAGACTGGCATGGGAGCACGGCCCCCGTATTCAGGCAGGTTTTTGATATCGTAATGACAGGCAGAGAAGCAATGCGTAATCCAGCTCAACGAAACACGCGGGTATTTATAAAGATCAATTTCCCCTTTTCCCTTCATCATTTGTTCATCTTATGCAGTTTGCGAATACATTACTTGTTTATCATCAAATGGCTTCCACTATGCCTGCAAGGTGCTGCGCTGTGGGAGTCAAGCACAGTGGAGAAGCAACTGGGGAGTATAAGGACATCAACGGCGGTATGTTTCTATGTACTCTAAGTGATGTCAATTTAGCTCAGCGTCTCCAGTTGAGACGTATTTCTCATATCCTGAGGACAGATCGACCAAGCATGGAGTTCTCATCCTCACCGATGTCATCGGTCACCGATTCATCAACTCGCAGCTCATTGCTGACCAGTTTGCGGCAAACGGGTACCTCGTAGCCATGCCTGATCTGTTTCACGGCGACTCGGTCAAGCTTAATAGGCCTGAGACTTTTAACCTGATGAGTTGGCTGGAAGGACACCCGATTGAGAGGGTGGATCCCGTTGTCGACTTGGTGCTTAAGTACATGCGTACACGCCTCGGCTGCGAGAAGATAGGGGCGGTCGGGTACTGCTTTGGGGTACGTATGAAAAATAGCTCGGGGAAGATGTGTCCCCGATTCCTGAGTCTAACAAAGTATACCATCAGGCAAAATACGTGGTCCGATTCCTGAAGCCCGAAAAGGGAAAGGTCGACGCCGGATATATCGCGCATCCTGGATTCGTTGGGCTTGAAGAGCTCAGCGCGATTACCGGCCCCTTGAGCATTGCAGCTGCAGGTGAGTGATAGTTCTGTCTGCTGTATAGATATAAGAGAGTACGGCTAACCTAGACCACAGAGACTGATGACGTCTTTCCAACGTCAAAACGTCACCTGTCAGAAGGCATCCTTGGTGATTCTGGCCAGCCATACCAGATCAATCTCTATGGTAGAGTCGAGCACGGGTTCGCCATTCGTGCAGACTTGACCGATAAGGCGAAGAAGTTTGCAAAGGAACAGGCATTCCTGCAAGCAGTTCAATGGTTCGATGAATTTATCAAGGGTCGAAATTGACATGATTTCCGGGTTAGAATGATCAACAAGCAAGAGAAGTGCCAATAATTGATTTGACTAGCTGGATGGAGGCATAACAGCCTGGTTGGGAGCGCTTCAAGGTCGCGGTGTGATCTTGATCATGTTGTTGGTTCAGGGCCTTGTCCAGACTGTCAATAAAATAGAGCCTTTCTTCTAGTTGATAGAGGTCAGCGACAATTCAAATGTCTTGTGTGAATGAGAAAAGCGTCTTTTATACACAGCAGCAAGACTTGAATACACTTTATTTATACTGGGACATATTTAGTAGACAAGAATAACGCCTACCGCGTGAATAGAACTGACTAACCTGGCACAATGCTGCATGACTTGTGCGACATTGACCAGAGCAATAGCTAAGGTAGCTAGCTGTAGCTTGCGGTGCAGTCCTACTGATCCGTCTCCGCTTCGACTACATGTGGCCGTTCCATCAGAATCTGTGTCACTGTAAGTTTGCCCTAAAGCAGGATAGAGTATCGTGTTTCTATATGTGATGATATCATGCTTATTGTTCTTCAGTCCTTTCTAGCCATCAGTCTCCCGCACTCGGCACTCCCTATGATGCGCCAGTCAGTAGGGTCTAAGCCCCTCTCTAATCCCTGATCGTAATACGCGTAGTAATGCCAGATTGCCATCCACGTGTCCTCTTTCTCTTCACATCTCTCCCTTGAATCGTCGCCATCGGCAGCATCACTATTCTCCAGGTGCCGTTATGGCGTCCACCGAGCAGACAGTCAACAATGCATCCCCTACCTTACTTGAAACGGAGCATCGCCGTCAGTTAATGAGTCAATAAACGCCAGTGCTGAGCATACTAGACACTGATCCTGTGGTAATTAATCCGGGTATGGAAGGGGAACTGGAAAATAAACTGCCGTGGAAGGACTTAATAGGCTGGAAACTATGGTTATTAATGACTAGGTATGTTAAGCCGGGCTCTTTCCTAAGGAAGTAAGGCAGCTACTATTATCAGTATTTTATTAGTTTTAATTACTAATGCCTTGAACAGCTTCTTGATTAAGGACTGGGGTGTAACTACATACCTAATAACCTACACAGGTAAGTAACTGGTAATATGAAGAATGTTAAATCTATAAGATAATAGCTGATGAACAGGGCTAGGCTTCCTACTATCTTTGCTAAATTTAGTAACCTCTTTGGAAGGAAAATATTCTATTACCCTGAACAATCACATAAAGCCTCGCATACTGTCTATCATCTCCCCAATGGAAGCACAGGCAATCTATGACTCACGGTCTGCCATCGCCTAGCAGGCGGCAGTCAAAAGGGTGTTTGCTGGGGGTTATAGCTTACAGAATATCCTCATGACTGCACTCACGGCTCTCGAGCTTATAATGGCATGTTTCCTGTAGGAGAGGCCTCCGAGAAAAGCAGTGTAGCACTATGGTTCACTGGCGAGCCATATTTGAATCGGACAGTTTCAAGAAGAGCGTTCCTGCATCCTTGATCGGGGTGCTGATGACGCTTTGCGTAAGTCTTCCCCAATCTGGCCTTACATGTTTTCTTCACGAGTGGATGCTCACTTAGGTTGATGTTTGGTCCAGTCTGGTGATGTATTTTCCAGATGGACACAGGTTGTGAAGCGTAATGAATATAAATAGAGCAAATATACGAGAATTCGGGGCAGTAAAGAACATAGAAGGCTTACCGTAATAGTAGAAGATCATAATTTTACCCTCCCTTCTAGGTTACCAGCAGTTCCTATCTCTGTCATCTTTACGTACAACAGTACTCCGTACCAGCATGACCCAGATCGGAATTTGGCATATCATGTTATATTCAATAAGCATCGTTCTTCGCCAGTTTCTCTGTCGTGTTTGCCTAGCATTGTTTGCATATGGGACGGTGGTAACGTATCCCTCTAACAATGAAGATCGGCAAGGGATGAAAGGGATACAAAGAGGTGGAAATTAATGCCTATAAAGGTAACTATGTGATGACTTTGAGTTCCAAGTATCGGAATCGGCACGAGAATGTATTACGTCTCTCAAAAATCTGTTGGGCCCTGTTATAGTTCGGCAACTTCTCGGTGCCGAGTTTTCTCCCTATGACATAATTCATCCTATGTCCTCTGCTAAGTAGACTTTCAGTCTATGTCTATACCATAGATAGGAACCTAAAAGTACAAACTGGGAAAGATAATAACTTTGATGATGAACTCGTAAACAGGTTATAAGCGCACTTAGTCTTAAGCAAAGCCGCAAGTGACTTGACCTTATGATGATGTCTTGACTACTTCACCATTACGTCGTTCATATTCAACTCAAATACACGTCAGACAAATACTCTCTAATGCGAATCAGATCCCGGGGAACCCGTGTAGAAACTCTAATTTAACACGGAAAGATACTTGTATACGATGGCTTAAACTCGGCTTTCGGGATTATGCCGGCCACGCAACGGTACGATGATACATTATGAGTTATATATATATCCCGGAGGTCCTGTTAGCTATCAGTTAAAATACTTAATATTGCTACTACATAATAATTGTAGATAGTTCACAACCTCTTTCAGGCTAACTCCCACCATGTCGGTCCTACCTTCGGAAAGGTCTCAAGCACGACGCAACACCAACAGCCTCGAATTGGTACCAACGGAAACCAAAGAGACGCTCCATGAAGCTGGACTCAGCCCAAGTACCCCTGAGATAGGGATCAATTACCCCGAAGTCGGACGTCCTGCCGACCCCGTTTTCCCCGAGGAATACAGCCTCGAGACTCAAACTGGGCTGGTCCCAGCACGGACTCTTGAATCAGTCCGTACGACAACCAGGACGGGCCGGCAGATCTCGCCGGCGGATTTGGAAAAGGGAGGCGAACCCGTGGATTTTGTCACGTTTACGATCAATGATCCCGATAATCCGCACAACTGGAACCGCTTATACCGCTGGTACGTCACCATCGTCGTCTCGATGCTCGTCGTGTGCGTCGCGTACGGGTCGGCATTCGTCACCGGTGGGTTAGGCCTGATTGAGGGAAAGTATCATGTTTCGCTCGAAGTGGCTACGCTGACCGTCTCGATCATGGTCTGTGGGTTTGCGGTTGGGCCGTTACTCTGGAGTCCTCTGTCGGAGATCATCGGCCGTCGTCCCGTGTATGTCATCTCGCTCGGACTGTACACCATATTCCAAATACCCTGCGCACTTTCTCCCAATATCGGTGGATTGCTGGCCTGCCGTTTCCTTAGCGGCGTCTTCTCTAGTTCCGGTCTGTCGCTGGCTGGCGGGACCATTGCGGATATCTGGAATATCGAAGAGCGCGGCATGGCCATTGCGTTCTTCGCCGCAGCACCCTACTGCGGTCCCGTCGTGGGGCCCATCGTATGCGGCTGGATCAACGTCGGTTCGCACCGCCTGGACCTCTTCTTCTGGACCAACATGGCCTTTGCCGGCGTCGTCATGATCGTCGTCGGCCTGATACCAGAAACCTACGCCCCTGTCATCCTGAAACGCCGCGCCAAAAAGCTCCGCAAGGAAACCGGCAATCCCAACATCATCACCGAGCAGGAAAAAGTCAAGCTGAGCTTCGGAGATATCGTGCGCACGAACCTCGTCCGCCCTATCGCCATGATCCTCACCGAGCCCGTCCTCGACCTGATGTGCATGTACATCGTCCTCATCTACGCCATGCTGTACGGCTTCTTCTTCGCCTTCCCCGTTATCTTCGGCGAATTGTACGGCTACAACGACGGACAGATCGGCCTGATGTTCATCCCGATTCTGATCGGCGCCGGCTTCGCGCTTCTCGTCACGCCCCTCATGGAGAAGCAGTTCCGGCGGGTCTGCCAGTCTCACACCCCGACGCCCGAAGACCGACTCATCGCTGCGCTTATCGGAGCCCCGTTCATCCCGATCGCGATGTTCATTCTCGGCGCTACGTCGTTCAAACACATTATCTGGGTTGGGCCAGCCTCGTCGGGTATCGCGTTCGGCTTTGGCATGGTGCTCTGCTACTACGCGGTTAACAACTACATCATCGATTCGTACCATAAGTATGCGGCCTCGGCGCTCGCTGCGAAGGTGTTCCTGCGCTCTGGAGGCGGCGCCGCCTTCCCGCTGTTCACCACCCAGATGTATCATAAGCTCGGCCTGCAGTGGGCGTCGTGGCTGCTGGCGTTTCTGGGGGTGGGGATGGTGTTTATCCCGTATGGGTTCTATGTGTATGGAGCAAGGATACGGGCGAAGTTTGAAAAGTATTAATCGCAGTAGGAGCATGTAATATAGCGTAAGATAGATAGATTATATAATAGCACACATCATTTCCAAAATGTAGCAACCGCTGGTGATCCTCTACAGGTAGCGCGAATTCTTCCAACTTGGGCATTAGCTTCAGCCTTGTCGATCATGGGGAGCAGTAGGACTACACTGTGGCATGGATATGCGCCCTGTCTCTAGAGAACGCAGCGGAGAATTTTCATGCTGGACACTCAGCACAGATGAAAACGACGATACCTTTGGAGAGATCCAAGGTCACAAGATCATGGCCGTTCCGTTGTCTGCCACTTGGAATCTGTGGAACAAATTCAGCCGCTGTATCAGTTGCACAGATGGAGACTGTGTTCTAGCCATGAAGTATGCACTTGTCGTTGGTATTGGTGGAGTCATATCATGAAAGAACTGGAGGATCGTTTAGCATATTGACTCGCCTTAGAACATTATATTTATCCACCATTTGATGCCCTCTGAACGGTATATCAAGATTTGTGAATAGCCACTAGGCTCCGCTTTCCTTTCCATGAGATAGTCCTCATTTTTGAGGTACGGTTTGAAATCGATCGATGTCTCAGGTTTGTAGAAGGAAGCAACCGGCAGCTGGATACAATATATAGTAAGGCACGTAGGTTAAATATGACAGACTTGCTTCAAGGCAGAAGTTGCGGATGCTATATGTCTTATGTTCCATTAACCCCTTAATACCTACTGAATACAGCTGGTGGTGAAGTCATGCCCTGAAATGAAGGAACGCAGCGGAGGGGTTTACTCTAGTACCCTGTGTTCCATTTCACCTGGTCATTGGCCAGGTGCTTGGACACTGTTGAAGGACAAACCATCGCAGTCTTCAGTGTATCAGAGCCAGCTGCTAAGACAATTTTGTCGACATTGCAATGGACAGCCTTGTCTTAAGAGATAATAATCTGTATTAGTGCGTGCAGGATTTGCGATAGCTATTATACAGACACTTACCTGGTAAAGATATAAGGTCAGAGATCCCCTCCCAATCGTTGAAAATATGCATCCGATTTGGAGTATTCAATCAGGGTCTGGCCCGGCTCTTCCGATGTACCACTATCGGCAAAGAGCTGTTCAGAAATTCTACAAGTCTTAAAGGCGTTACACGGGGTTGAATTCCAGGTCTTGATATGGGATTCTCCGTGGGAATGCACAAGTAGGAGTCAATACATCAAGGATTATGACGATGAGTGGGTGATTTCCCGACTGATAGAGACAATGCAGGTACTCAGACACCTCCAGGTGACATTTATCAGCCAGCCGAAAACATTACGTCCTGACCTGATTAGGCAGGACTTAATGATGGGCGGTACTGAACGTTGTATCGTTATACCCATTCAACGATTCTTGTTTCAAAAATTCAGCCTTTGTTTCGTGTTCTCGTCGACCTCCTCTCCTCTTGAATATTTTCGTGAGGAATTTGGCCGCTCCAGCTGCATGGATAAGTTGATAACCCACATCGCAGCTGCCATGTAGAGACCACCGATTGGTGCAACACGTCCTACCAATGGCATATTGGCTGGCGTCCTAGCGAAAATACCGTTGAACTTTTCCCTTGGGCTCAACTCCGTTGTCGCTGGCAGTAGACTTCGAGCCTGCTCCAGTGTTGCGTCGAACAGCTCTCTCCAATCCCCAGTTGCCGCTTCTTTGGGCTCCTCATGTACAGGTCGATGAGCATACGACCCGATCCCATAGAAAGAGCCATGGTCACGAGCATAAACATGGTGTTCCGGCGACCTAACCCACAGCGCACGGTATGGCATCGGCTCTCAGTACTGAACATACATGTATGGATGTGCAACGGGTACAACTGGGATTGGCACGTCGAAACCACAAAGCTGTGTGGCCCAAATACCGGTTGCAATGACCACCCGTTTTGCCTTGACCAACCCAGCTGTGGTTATGACCCCAGTGACACAACCGTTAACGGTCTGTACTTACTTGGCGTCTGATTCGATAAGCTTAGTGCCCCTTGCCCCTGCAGCTACCTGGTAAAAGGACGTGATCCGGGTAGCGTTTGCTGTACCGTCGCTAGGAAAGCCAACAGGGCAAGCAGATTATCCTCCTTCACTAAGTCTGGAGCCATTTGGGCCGCCTGCTGGGGAGATATAAGCTCAGCAGGCAGACCAGCTTTCTCCGCCATATCATAACTCGCATTCAGTCTGTCAATTCCATTGAGGCTAGTGGCAACCTTGAGACCTCCGACAACGTCGAAGCCCTCCGGAATTTTGGTATACTCGTTGACGCTATCGATAGCCAGGCGAGTGAGGATATCGGATTCATTCAATTGTCCGATGATACCCTGTGCATGTCCTGTCGAACCCCTCAATGGTGAAAAGGCCCGATCAATGAGTGCCACACGCTTGTCATTTCCGGGAGTAGTGGATAGGAAATAAGTCAAGCCACGGAGTCCACTGTCCGAAATACGAACTACTTGGCTTGATTAGGTTTGGCGCTGTCAATTGCAGGGCGCATGGTTGCATGATCAGTGACTGGACCTCGCCAGACCGATGTCGCCCCTCTCGCTCACTGAGAACACGATATCTGATGCTATCACTGAATGCAATGGAGCTCAGCGCAAGATGTCGGCTAAAGACGGGTGTTACGAGAGGCAAGAGCGCCAGCATCGGGATACAGCTTGCACATAAGACGGCCATCAAGGACCCCCTCAGAAATACGAGCATCCCTTGCCTTTAATCAGTTTCAATCTCCAAGAAGGTCCCCTTCGCAATGCACCCAACACTAGATATCCCATCGCTAAACGCCAACCCCACCGCAAACCGAACCATCATAATCGGCGGGGGCATCGTCGGCGCATCCCTCGCGTTCCACCTCTCCACCAAAAGAACACACCACATCGTCCTCATCGACAAAGACCTTCAGGCACAGCTAGGCTCAACAGGCCACGCCCCAGGCTTTGTCGGCCAACTGAACGAGTCCCCTGTCTTGACTAGACTCGCCCAAGATACCGTCTCTGAGTACCTCTCCATTCCGGGCGGGTTCAACACCGTCGGTGGATTGGAACTCACATCCACACCGTCAGGGTTGGAGACGTTACGTCGGAGACGGGATTTGGCGAAAGAGGCTGGGTTACCGGCTGAGCTTGTCGAGCCGGAGGGAGGCCGCTTCTCTTGCGCCGAATTTTGTTGATGGGAGCTCGATAGCAGGGGGACTGTTTTTCGCATCGGATGGGACTGCTGATGCCAAGGTTATCACATCGTATTATCTCGAGCGCGCTCGGGATAGAGGGGTGGATTTCTTGGAGGCAGCCGTGACAGGCTTCGGCACTAAGAAGGGGGACGACGAAAATATCACAAGGATAGCAACTATCTGGACTAAGGACGGGGACATCAACTCGGAAAATAGCATCGTGATCCTAGCGACTGGGATCTGGACCTCTTCACTGCTTTCAACGGGGAATCCCTCACCTATTACGCAACTCCCCATCCCCATCGTCCCCGTCGCACATCCATACACCTTCACTCGGCCTCGACCTCCGCGTGCTGGCAAACCGTCCCCCTTCGTCCGCTGGTTGGATCACCACATCTACGCAAGAGACCACGGTGACCGGTATGGTATGGGTTGTTACAATCACGCTCCGGTCCTGCTGAACCCGGACCAAAGCGCGATCGGAGCGTGGCTGTCGGATTTCGAGCAAGTACTCGCGGATGCTTCTTCAGTACCGAAGAATGGGGCTGAGTTCCAGGTCAGCAGACACAGTGAAGCCTCGGTGGAAGAACCGGAAGCAGCCGAAAAAGGTCCGTTTAATGGTATCTTCGCGGTAACGCCTGATAACCTCCCACTCGTCGGCCGCGTGCCTGACGTGGACAATCTATGGCTGTGTGCTGCGATTTGGGTCACGACTGCTGCTGGGGCAGCGAAGTTGTTGGTGAGGGAGATTCTTGGTGATGACGCTGCCGCGCACGGGGATGTGATGCTGCTGGACGCGCTGAGTCCGAAGCGCTTCTGGGGTCTCGAGCCCGACTTGCTTATCAGAAGGGCCTTGAGGCAGTATAACGATATCTATAATCGAGGGCTGGGAGGAGATGAGGACGGTCAGTGAGAAGAGGTAAGAGGTAAGCCCAGGTTCCCAGTTCTACAAGATATGTGTCCTGCGAATTCCCGGCGTGGAGGGAGAGTGGTAGTGGTATGAACTCTGGAGTATTAGGGGCTCCTCCCAAAGCCCGAAGCCGAGCAATAGAAGCACTGTACAAGTCTAATGAACTCCATTTACGTAACCTTCCATAGAGGGATTATGACGTTGGAATAAGTTGATGGCCTGACCCCCAGCGTCATGTGTTGTGCTATAGCGAGAAGGAGAACCTGGTACACCATTAAACCTCATCATCTCACCTCCTTTCAGCTCTGCTGCAAAACTAGTTTCTCCATCTCCTCGAGCATAGACTCTGCGGATTCCTCCAGTGATGTCTCCGATGTTTCCTCCGAATCACCACTCTCCTTCAACCATTCTATAATCGTCCGCTTGATCCATTGCCGTGCCTTTGCTACCTGGAGCTCCCAGAGCGCCTTCGAAGAAGCATACTCATGAGTAATATAAACGACAAGACAAACATTGTAGGCCAATTGACAGAGACGCAACCCCATGGCCAATGACTTTCGGCCGAACCTGGAGGTGAGGAACGTTTGAAGCGCCTTGTGCCCATATTTCTGTTTCAGGGCGCTTCTAAAGGAGCTGCTAACAATGTAAAATTTGCCGTCCGCCTGCTGCACGCGGAGGATTGTGTCCAAGGGAGGGAAATCCGATGGTCTTGGGTGGTCAGGATCACCAGGTTCCCTGTCCGGAGAGCGGGGTCTGCAAAAGCGGGTTTTGCGGTTGCCACTCCAGGTCGTGTTATTTAGCGAGTCAGTGGGCGAAGGAGGATCGTGGTCTTCGGCCTCATTTACATCTGGGCTAGATCTGTGGCGTTTGAAATAGCGTTTAGCTCGGCGTAGGCTAGGTTCTGGTCGTTGGGAGTGCACTTGAGCTGCAACGGCAATAGCCTCATCGCTATCCACGTCCGATACCGGGTACGCATAGTGCAATTCTATGTCTCTGTCCTCGTCGGGATCATTACAGGTCGCAGCTGCTTTGTGGACCCTGCCCCTCGATTGGGTTAAGAGGGACGAGGTTACGCTTGCATTTCTTGAACGTGGCTCTAGCTCCGCAGGTTGGGACGTCACCTGTGAAGCTGGGGAGGCTCGCGATGCGTCGTGGTGCTGATCCTGAGTTTGGCTTGGCTGGCTATGGTAGTCAAATGCTGGGACCCCAGCCCCCGCCCCGAACGTGCTAGGACTCGCGGTATAAGTGCACTCAAAGGAGGTACCTAAAGAATATGGCCGACCCGGCGGTGGTGCGGGCACCGAAAGAAGCTGCGTACCTGCCTCCTCCATACCAAAGGATAAATGTTTTTGAGCAGGTTCCATAGAGACGAGAGGCCCGCCCCCCGTAATGGAGACAAGGGATTCGCGGCGAGGATCATTGCGCGAAGATCCCCGGACAAAAGGGCCTTTTCTTTTACCTATACGTGGTTCCGTAGAGGTAGAAGTATGTCGTGGCCTGGTCAATTGGGAAAATTCGATAGCATCCGCTTTATGGACCGATATCGCATGTTGCTGGGCCGTGGTACGATCAATAGCCACATAGCTCGTCCACTTGCTGGGTATGGACCACGTCTGCCCGACGTGCTGTGCTTCCTGCTCCAGAACCTTTTCGAATCCTGTTGGGTTGGTGGACTTGAGGATTGGGTTAAGCGAATGCAGCCAGCTTTGACCGGTTTCATAGTCGTTCATAAGTGCTTTCGCCGCCAGATGGTGAATGGCTGGTTGTTCGGCTACTGTCTGGATTGGCAGCTGCGCTGAGAGCTTCTCTCCTCTCTCAGTCGTTGTAGTGATATTGATTGTTTTCGGCAGTGAGTCCAATCCGCTCTCCAGTATGTAGTAGAGAGAGAAATGCGAAAAGGTACTCAGCACAGGGGTCTGGTGGGGAGCCTGAACCCACTCAGGGTATTGCACAGTATATCCGGCAATCTGCCTCTCAGATGTCTTCATGGCAAGTTCCTTACCAAGATCCACATTGCACTGAAGGCGAGATGGTGTCAATGCTGCCTTCAACATTTGTATTACTCTTTCCTGCCATGAACCCATCGAGGACTCTGGCACGACCTCTGCATAGCCGCCCCCTTGCTGCCCGATGCCCTCGACCAAGCGATGAGAGACTTGATCTCCAATTCCCAAAGAAAAGAATCTGATATTTGAATTACCGTTTGAGGCCGTTCTGTGCACCAGCTGTATCACATTGTCCACATCCCAGACCTCACCGTCAGTTAACAAGATCACATTGGTTGGCACGTCATTCCGCTCATTATAGTGATCCAGAACACTGTGCAGAGCGCCATAGATTTCGGTACCGCCATAGTTTGCTTTGAACGAATCGACATGCTTCGCGGCGACATCCAAGTTCGTTTGGCTGTATCTCATCGAGAAAGGCCATAGCCATGTAACCTGGGAACCAAAAGAGGCTATGTTGAACGAGCATGCTTCAGGGAGACTTCGCAGGAAAATATTCATCACATTGATGAGAGAGGGGATCTTTGACTTCATTGACCCTGATCTATCCGCCATGAAGATAATTTCGCCGACAAATTCCTCCATATTAACATTTTGACAAAACAGATCGCCGGGGTGCACGGTGACGGCAATCGTGGAGAGGCTGGGCTGGCCAGGCTGCGACGCCGCAATAGCTTGTGACCGCGAAAACTCGCGAGAGCTACACAAAATGTGTAAGACAAAGTCTTGACCAAGGACGGCCTTTCTGTCTGATAACGTCGCGCGGCCCTTGGAGTAATCCAGCATGTCCGAAGATGCACTTGCTGCGAAGTCTGTAAAGCTTTTGTGGGAAACTGCTCCCATCTCGACTGATATGGGGTGTGATCGCGACTCCATCTTGCGGATGGCTGTCGGCATCGATGCTTGCACGTTGATTCGCAGGCCCTCCGTGCGAAGGGATTCATTTCCGCTGTATCCTTCCGGCACGTCTCCGTATCGCGGTGCGATCGATGTTGGGATCGTAAGCACCAGTCCACCAGTACTGTTATCCACCTTGAGGAGATTGGTGTACGTGATTTCAATCTTGACTGTGGTTTGTGCAGGGATATTTCCCACGCTCGTCTCGAAAACCTCCGGCACCAGCTCTTCAACCAGTACGGCGACCTTGCGTTGGGAGACAGCATGTTTAAAATCTGCTCTAGCCGCTTCCTTGGCTTTTACAGCTCCCTCGAGAAGTCTGTCGTTGCCGATCCAGCAGCGAAATGAAGTAACAACCGATCCCTCGTAGATGGGAAAGAAGTATCTTGCATTTTGTGTGGTCGAGGAGGAAGCGTTACTGAACTGTTGTGTCACCTTCGTAGTACAAAGCCTGCCATGGACGTCCACGTCGGCCGAGACGCTCAGCAACGGGAGTGGGACTTCGGGAGCAGAACTATTTATCGAAGCGATAGCTGCAGCCGGGATGCTGGACGAGGCATTATTCTGGCAATGGATCGTGGGTTGGGCTTGGTTGGGCAAAATGTATGGCTGGATAATGGTCGGGGTTATGTCGGCGACATTGGGCCGGAAGAAGAGACCAGACTGGAGCCGATCAAGCACATCCATGGCGGCTGAGCTGATATCTCGAGAACAGAGAAGTTAGGGGAGACGATGATCGACGGGAGGAGGCTGCGTCTATTTATGTCGAGTCATCTGGCCCTTCAGCCCACCTTTGCCCGGTTCTTGGCCAGTCAGCCTTGCACAGCCTCTATTCAGACATGGCGGGACGATCACCAAAGAATCTCATTAATTCACTCACCATAAACTATTGCATTTGTGCCACATACCTTTTGCATGTCTCTTCTCTCCCCTCATTCGGTGGTGAACACTCGTCATGGCGTTTCAAATATCGATCGGCGATGTATTGATGCTGTCGAAGCTCGCCTGGGATATCTCGCAGGCGTTCACATCAGGCAGGAAGTCGGCACCTGCTGAGTTCCAAGAAGTGCAAAATCAGCTCAGCTCACTCACCCATGCACTAGAATCATTGAAATCACTATCCGGGGAGTCACAAGGACCGGACGATGGGGGCTCAGCCAGCAGTATCGCGCCGATCCTGCAGAACTGCCGCTTCACTCTGGAACACCTTGACGCTCTCGTAAAGAAGTATATGATCATCGAGAATGATGGATCGGGTGGTCCAGAGAAAAAGCGATGGCGAGACGAGATCCGGAAGAACTGGAAGAAAGTGCGGTGGACAAGGGAAGGAGGTGATCTAATGAGGCTGCAGCATAATCTCGGAGTCCATATCAATAGCCTCAACCTTACAATCGCAGTCCTAAACAGGTAATTCCCCCCAGTGATGCCTGGTATAGTCGCTAAAGCGTTCGTAATAGCGAAATCAATCAGAACCTTGGCCAGCGTGTAGAGAACGTTCATGAAATGCTGGGGGAGATCTATGCCTGGTTCACGAGCAATCTGAAAGGCCGAGCGACAAGCTTGTATAAGCCTTCCTCGATACCACAGGAGAGGCCACTGGAGCTATCATTTTCACTACACCTGGCAGACTCTGAATCTTTTGATACTGCTGCTCTATGTGACAATGCGTCTTTCAATGTGGATTGGCTGCAAATTCCAGCACAGCCAGTCTTCAGGTGCAACTGTCAGCTTCGACGCACCAGGTACGGGGATATCCACGATGAAGAGCTTATGCAATATTTAAGTGAGTCTGACTCATGTCGTACATCTATAAGTTCTAATGCCACTATCAGTATCGCCAATGTCCTTGATTGTGCGTTTAAATGGACGTTCGCAGACCTGGAAAATGTGGCTGTCCTCCGGCAGAACATCCCGGCTTACCTGTCTTATAATCCGAAATATAAACCCATCAAGTATGTGAGTGTCTGTACCTTTTGGACAGGGTGCTAACTTAAGAGAGAACTCGCTATATTCGATGATATCATATCCGATCTCGCAACCACAATGGCTCGTCAAGCATTCCATCGAGGAACGGCAACGTTAATGGTGTCTCCATCCATCAACCCATATACAGGGCTCCCTGTGGTTTCGGTTCTCAATATGCTCTGGTATGTCAACGGGGAACCCTTTTATGACTTTCTTTCTGACAGTCAGTTAAAGCGATGCAAGTCGACTATACAGTAAGATTGAAAATGTGAAGTTGACGGCAAATGGACATAGTTACTCTACTGGTCCTATTGAAGCAGTCCAGCTGGTCCACTACCGGAATTTGACTGGCGATGGAGCGTGGGTGTTCAACGAAACGGCAGACGCGATATTGGCTGCTCGCTTGGATCCGCTCCCCGTTGACTCGACAGAGGACGAAGCATTCGAATTTACCGTCACTGGTGAGCTCCCACAACTCTGCGATCTAGCGGGCGAAAGAGCTAAAGGTCCCCAGTGGGTAGTCAGACGCATATCACGCACGGAGAATCTGCATCTGTTGTTCGTATATCTGAAGCGGACTGTCTTTCCAGGACAATGTCTGGGCAACAAAACATGGTGAAAGCTGTAGACGTGGACATAGAGCTGACGGACATGAATTGTAAGAATGCTCTTCTTATTCGATCATTTCTAATGTGTCTAGCCGCAAGCTATCTCGTTCAGCAATTGAAGCATCTGCAAGAAGGACTACTTCTCTTTAAGATCCAGCAGATGCTACGAAATGAGAGGATCATATTCTCAGTGTAGGTTCCATGTGACTGTTCACCTCGAACCAGAACTTACGACTGCAGAAATCTTGGCACTTTGATGGTATACGACTATCACATCACAGATGCCCTCCTTACGCTCGTTGTCAACTTGGAAGCAAAAGAGTATCGCATGCTTATTGCCAATGCGTCGAGATCCATATGTCTTAGTGTTGAATGTATGATATATATCGTTCCGTGAAAGCCCGCTTTCCTGCTGATTGTTCGAGCAGTGTCAGCAGAAGCATTGCAAAAGACTTCCGGATTGGACCAAATATACATCCCTTGCGATGGTCCGGTTTGGGTTGCAGAATGCAACCTGGATGCTACTCATGTGTACCAACAGCGAAGCAGATCAGCCTTGATATGCGCAGACGGACATGGTAGGCTGGCTACCTGGAAATGCTTCATCATATACTGACAAGAGTTTAGCGCAACAGCTACTTATCCTGTTGTTGCAGTCAGTAGCGAGAGGTATAGCTTGTCTAACTAGTGTTATAACTTTCGTGTGCTGATTGGGATGCAGGAGACCATGGGATTACCTACCCGATACTCGAAGGGCGTCGATACAATGAGCTAGAAGGATAGGATTGCGCCATTCACTCTGTTCAAGATTGCGCCTATTGATTAGAGGGGTCTGGTTTATGTGTGCCTCGAACTGTCTGTCGCATTGTGTACTGTAGTCTCGAGAGCTACAGTAGGATGGTGAGATTTCCATTCCCGTTGTAATAAAGTCCATCACTAGTCCAACTTCAGAGTGATGACCTATTATAGTTAAGTCTTTTAGTCGGTGTGAATACTATCCGGAATAATGGTTCATGACATGACGAATTACCAAATGATATTCTCCTGCCACCAGCTACTAACCCTAGATACCCTCATTTGATGTACTTAGAAGCACACCAACGAGAAGCTGTAACAACATAAGTACAAGGACAAGTACCACACATGAGATCACAACATTAGACTTCCCAATAACTACTGTGTGCCAATTATAAAATCTAACACCAGGCTTTCAGATAAATGCAGGGGTGTGCAACTCTGCGGTGATGAGATACAATCAGCAGCACGCAACCCGTCAGTTGTGTAAAGTCAAGGAGCTAAAGACTCACCTAGGAAAGACGACACAGCCCATCACAAGCGTATTTATAGAGAGTTCCACAGCCCGAACCGGTCTGGGTACAGCCGCCTCCAGCACAATGATAGCCGGAATCACACCAGTCAGACTGCGTGGAGCAGCCACACTCGATGTCCTGATCCTCATTATTCCGGGTCTGCAATGGCTTATTGTCCATACTAGCAAGAAGGGACTTGGCGTCCTTGAATCCGAAGGCGGAGATAGCATCGTTCTTCAGATTGTTCATGGCCTTGGGGTCGAAGTTTTGTCCTTGCTTCGCGAGGTCTGTGGCCGTATCGACGACGGCGGATTGAGCGGGGTTCAAGGGCTCATGCTGCTGGCGGAATTGGTCGAAATGGGTTAGCCAGGCTGCAGTTGCGATATTGGCATTTCCTGGAAGCAGAGAGCTGGAGCCAGAGACAGAAGTAGATTGGGCAAAGCCTGCGAAACTGAGGGCGATGAAGGAAAGAGTGAACTTCATTGTTATTCAAGGACTTTAGAAGTATAACAGAGAGAGATATTGTTCGTACAGATTGCAAATGATTAATGATCTGCGGTGGCTGGCGGGTCTTGAAGAGAACATGTTGCGAATCTATGTCTCCAGGCTAATAGGGATGCACCGACTCCTTGGGAATGGACGTTGAGCTTGCCTTGCCTAGTGCTTCCTTAAATGAGAGTGAGAGATATTTACATTCCATACTTGCTGGAGGCCCTAGAGTATAGTTACGCCAGGAGACAAAGCAGCAATTACAGAACGATGATCGTCACTGTCATAGTCAAGCTTTTTAGGAAAGTGCTAATTTGGACTATTAGTATTATGCCACATCAAGCAAGGAGCTTCAGGAATGACGGACTGACACATTGATCTGACATCCAGAATCCAGAATGTTGACAGCTGACCATAGCAAGGAGGTAGCTAAGTGGTACTCTCATTCCTCAGATCAGAGGGACGGAGATTAGAGTATGATGAAGTTGGCTATTTTCCAGCAACAGCACCAGATCTTCTGCCAGTGGCCTGGTTCACTGTTCCTTCATCTGATTGCAGAACTTGAAACAGTGCATTTCAGGTACTGAGCTACGATCCAGTGCTGTCCTATAAATTGCTAGCTGTGTTTCAGAAGGCGATAGCAACATACACGCGGGATTCAGGAGAATCTTCCGACTGTTGAGTCTAAATTCTTGAGTTTGATTCTAAGGTGTAGTAAATCTCTAAGTAACTATTCGTGTAGGCAAAACTCAAAACTTATTAATAGCACAAATAAAGCCAACAACCTGTGCTCTTTATGTTCCCCGTGGGCATCGCCTAATAGCCAGCAGAGATGGCTGAAGATAACTAGCCGACTGTGTTATCTGTAGAGAAAGACCTTTTGATTAGTTATAGACTGGATGAAGCTTCTGAGACTTATTGGCGGGTGCCATGGCATTCTCTTGTTTCTGTATGAGTACAATGTTCGCTTATCACAGCAGAGACCCATCCTTCGGTAGAATGTGGCTTTCTTGAAGCATCCGAGTTTAGGATGACGGCAAAGGGGACTTAGATAGCCTCCCACCCCCTTTCATGTTTTCCCCTTCCCTCGGATATCAGTTCAATCCACTGTACTACTAGGCACGTCCATTACTGAAGCTTGCTCTGGGCTTCGTCACATGCATCCTCTCAACCACAGAAACCCCGTCTCTCGTCGAACCAGGCAGAGCGAGTCTTGCTCATTATGGCTTGACAGTGGAACGTATAACGGAATATGTGCCCATGCTGCATCAAAAGGATTGAGTTATTTTATCGTCCAGATAAAAGTCTGTAAGTCTAAAGATATTCTCTGGACGAGATCGGCTTTCTATCGCCGAGACTGAGCATTCAGTAGACGGCACTTGTTATCCAAGGAAATACGCTCATTCGATATAAAGATTTCTCTGGAGATCCACGACTAACTACACTCTGCAACTGTGGCTGTATCCAGCCTCCAGAGGATGCGGACTGTTCTGCTGAATCCTAGATTACTCTCCATTCCTGCCTATGTCCATCAGTTCTTACGACTTGAGCCCCATCTTAGAAGGGTTCGGATACTGATCCCTTCCGCTGATTTACATGGTAGAGAAGGCGTCTGGCTTCCGCAAATCGGTAACCATTTCATTCCTGTCCTGTGCTGGACAATGAGCTTCCAGGATTGCATTACTTGTGTGCTCTACTTCCTCTTTCCCGCAAACCCCGAGAATCTTTGGTGATGCAGTATCGACCTTGATGTTCGTCAACAGATGAAGTATGTGCAAATGAGCCTTGGCATCAACTTAAACCAGATTTACCATCTTTTGCTAACTCACAACCGGCCTAGACCGCGTGCCTTTCTTTAGAATGATATTTGAATGGCTATATTTCTGGGTAAAGTAAGCTTGGCGATCAGTTCAGCCGAGTCCATGATGACACTTTCGTCCTGCCAGTATGAGTGAACAAGCAGACAGAAGTGCCGCGGAGCAAAAGAGGATCGAACAGAATCAACTGACACTGATGTCGCTCTCGTCCGGTGAAGAAGCCAAGCGAGGAAGGGGTAAGAAGACAGAAATGCCCTCTGAACGAATAGCCAACAATCCAAACCTCGGCCAGGTGGTGTCATCCGGGGAAGAGGCATAGAAAAGAAGAAAGAAGAAGGATTAATATGTAAGGAACGCCAGCATCCCTTACGACGAGTCCTAATATACAACAGAAAATAAATGGCAATGGATAGGACAGCAGCATCACGAGGGCGCGATTTGGCGTCCCTGACCAAAGCGCTCTTTTAGCTGATCCTTATATCTCGCCTCTTCCTCCACTTTTCGCTGTATCAAACTCTCAACTCCTTCACACCAGTATGGACTCACGGTCTCGTCAAAGACACGTTTCCTGCAGTGCTCTTCGCAATAATAGCGTTGGATATGCTCCCTAAAAACTTGCAGAAGCCCTTTCGGACTGTGCACTGCTTGGAAATACCAGAAACTTCGCTTATTCCAGCAGCTTCTCATGATTTGAGCGTGAGAGAAATCTGAGCTTTGATCCTTTCTTTCTAGTTCCTCGAACGCAGCTATGTATTCATTGATACGAGTTTCGAAAGCGTCCAGGTGCTCTCCCGGTTCAATATCATCAATGGTCCGGCCAGTCAGCCAATGAACGGGAGTTTGTAGTTCAACTGGGAGAACAGCTGCGAATTCTAGATCAATAATACCAGTAATATGCCATTCTTCGTTGACAAAAATATTGCCCGGTTGAAGGTCCGTCAGTGTGAGTCTGAACGGACCGTGGCGGTATTGACGAGAGATGAACTGAGGGAGAAGAGCACGCATCATCGTCAATGCAGCCAGTTGTTCTTGGCCATCTTCTGTGTCATGGATGGCATTTGGCTGGTGGTAGATGCGATTGTCATGACATTGTAGGAGATCAAGAAGATATGGTTCCACAGCTTGATAGACTGAGTCTCTGGGAATAGTAGGAATCCCCTCGTTTTCAAGGGTTTGTAGACGTAGCGTAAGCGGCCGATTCGTCAATCTAACGACGCCAGCGTTGTTCAAGGTCAGGGACCCAATGCGGGGAAACTCGGTACGATTCAACGTCAGAATGATCCTTGCAAGATCGCTGAAGAGAGTTTGTCTCCGGGTTTTATCCCCCAGTAGAACTTCCAAGGAATATTCAGAAAGCTGCCGACCTTTATTAATAATGCTGATGATCATGTAACCGGTTCCCAATGGGGTCGGACGCTTCAGACTGATATAAGGACACGACGTCGGATAGCCAAGCCACGACCGTAGCGTCCGTGCTATGCGCCAACGGAGTCGAGAGGAAAGGGAGGCACTGGAGGGTCTGACAAACTGCAAGAGATGGTTTAATCAGTTCACTATATATGCCAGAAGTTTGGGCTACATACAGTTTGTCCGTCGGGGAAACCGAACCCATAAAGGCAAGGGATCGGAACCGTTGGGCAATTCTGGTGGATCCAGATATAAGTGGCTACCTCGCACCGCAGCTTTTCATCTACATTCCCCGGATTCTCTTCTTCCCCCACTTTGAAAGGCAGGGGGATACGAATAAGGACGTTGTTCTCAGACGGGGGATTGACGCAGACTGGAATGCATATATTATAGTTCCCCATCATCCAATGATCTTCATCAGCAAGCTGGCAACAGTTTGCTTGGAGATGAAAGGCCACGGTCGCTTCGATGTCCGCTTTATGAGAAACAAGCCGTGTCTTGAAATCTCTCAGCTTCTGCGGATAGTCCAACATGTGGAGGACATTATCGTCATGTTCGAGGGCTTCATCCAGGGAAATAATCCGCTTCAGAAGAGGGAGCGTTGTCATTTTGGGAACATATTAGTCTGTCGGAGGGAAAGCGGAAATAGGTATAGGTACAGGTACAGGTACAGGTACAGGTACAGGTACAGGTACAGGTACAGGTACAGATACAGATAACAAATTCAGCTGGAAGGAAGAAGGGCAGACCGCAACAAAGGAGAATCGCAGCGAGAGACAGCGGGTCATCATGAAGGCGGTGGGTGGCACTAATCCTAAACTAGCAAAGGCTATCATTATGTCATCCAGATCTGTTCGGTTCCCTCGTGACTACAGGTCAGCCGCGGAAGCGTTACTTGCGCTGCCGAATGTATGCGAGCTCCTATCGCGAAAACGTGAAGTTCGTTTCGTTTCAGAGCAGAGTGTACCCCTGCCGACTGTGTGACTCGTTAAGAATATAGAAGAAGTATAGGTCGAATATTGGGGATGTAAATCAATTTAACTAGCAAAAAGCAAAAGAACAAGACCTCTAGCAGAACACCAGACATTGAAAAGCGAAAATCCCATACAGTCCCTGATATATATTCTGCCTAATCATATCCCAAAGACAATCCAGTCTAATCACTGTTGACGGTGCAACGGGAGAAAGAAGCGCCAGCATTCTCAATCATCACTCCAACAAAGTTGTCGCTGTAGTCGGTGACAACACGGTACTTGCCAGGTTCGCCGCCTATTCAATGGTCAGTCTATTTTTCATCACGATAGTGTTGATGACCTACCAGTCCAAGTTCCACCTTGAATGATAGGGTACTCGCGCAGGTCCTTGGTGACACCCTCGAAGACCTGACTGTTTCCGCTCTTGTTGCCAAATTTGTGGGGGTAACCGCCCCTTCCATAGTCATCCCACTTCTTGCACTCCTTGAACGCATTGGCGACATCGTCCTGGGAGAGCGTGACGCCGTCGGTGCAGGTAGCGCTACCGATCTTCTTCTTCTTGCCGCGGGTGGTCAGGTCGCTGACAATGTGGCCGGTGGATTCCTCGACCTCAGTCTCAGTCTCCTGGACGCTGCGCTCCTCATTACCACCCTTCTTGTCGTCCTTGCCCTTGTCATGCTTGTTCTTGTCATCTTTGTCTTTTTTAGGCTCGCGCTTGGTCAGGTCGTTAAGGTCGTTCTGCGTCTCCTGAACGGTCCGCTCGAGTCCCGTCGTTTGGGCACTGCGCTTTTCATCGCCACCCTTCTTGTCGTGCTTGTTCTTGTCATCTTGGTCTTTGCCAGGCTCGCGCTTGTTATTTGTGACACGTGTGCAGGCTGTATAGGCACCCCCAACAGTTGCGCCGGTATGCTGCATCACACCGCGGAAGTCGCCACGGTTGTCCTTGTAGTCTGTGACCACGCGGTACGGGCCAGGTTCGCCTGCGCTCGTCAGCTCGGCTCAGTATCTTCGCGTTCGAGAAGCTTACCGCCACTGTAGACTCCGCCCACGATGATGGGAAATTCCCGCAGATCGGTGCCATCGGGAATATTGCCGAACACCTTTTGGTTATTGCTCTTGTTGCCAAAGTAGGCCGGGTATTTGCCAATGGAGCCGTCGTTGAGTCTGCGGCACTCGTGCAGGGCCTCGCGGATGTCATGTTCGGATAGTGTGCCGTCGGGACATTGGAAGTCGCCGAGTTTGGCGCGCTTGCTGAGCTCGGGGAGGGGAGAGGCATGGGCGAGGGCCATGAGTCCGTAGAGGACGATGGACTTCATGTCGAACAACATTTCGAGAGGCTGGTGCTTTGGACGATGGTAAAGAGGAGAGAGTCTTCTGAGTGGGAATGGATTGCTTTGATACTGTTGATGATGATGAGAGATCTGGCAATATTCTGAGGTCTTATATCTTCAGAATCGTTCAGCTCATCTCAATTCCAACATGTTTCTAAACTCAGAACACTGATAGATTCTCATGATCGTCAGGCTGAGTGAGATTTCCTCAATGTTCAAGGCTGAGATGCACTCCATGCTCTGGCCCCAGGTGTTCCTCTTGTGCATGCTGTGTTCTGCATCCATTATGGTGTTGATATCGAAACTGTCCCAGCAGATCAATTCTGGTCTTGGTCGAGATGCTAAGAATGCTTGATCCCCTAGACCCATGGGGCCAAGAGTGGGGGCGGGAAGTAAGCACTACAAGCTCTGGCCCCCGCAGCCAAGACAGGCTGTGTTGATGTCGCACCATCAAGCACAGCCCACTAGCTCCTCTGTACAGCCTCATCCTCATCCTTCCTTTATCGGTCAGTTAAAGTTTCTACTTTCTGTTTCCTCCATCCGAACCGCACTTTCAGTCTACGCGAGAAATCCTCCTTACTGATTTCCCGCAAATCCTCACTATGGGAAAGGAAAACTTCATCCGACAAATCGAAAACTCTGTTGAGTTCAAACTCCTCGACAAAGTAGTTAAGGAGCAAGTCATAGTGCAAGATGCGGTCCAAGAAGTCATCGATATGACCATGACTGCACTATCTATCCATGGCCCAAGCAAACAAGGTGGTATCGGCCTGCCAGACTACAACATCTCTCTTGCGGTGATGGAGCTCGCTCAACGACTGGAGCCAGCAAAACACACCAAGCTTGTCGAGTTTGTATCTCATCTCCAGAAGCAGATTGCCGTTGATCCATCTACAAACGAACCCCTCACGGTCCATCGCGATATCCTCTGGACCGACATGCCGTCATTCGGCTACACAGAGCTGGAGACGTGGTATGAGTTTGGTGGTGATTACAAAGGTAATACATCCTCTCATTCAAACAGTCAAAACGCTAACGCATGTAGACCCCTGTGATGTAACGCTAGCTTCTGAGCAACGCGATCGGTGGACAAACCTCAACGCTTTCCTCGCGCAGCTCACTCAGGCGGCAGACATTCGCTATACCCCTCCCGGGGAGGAAGTGCGATTCTTTCCCTTGGACAAATCACTACGGGCCATCTGGACCATGGCGATGGCTCTTGAAAACGAGCGTCCTTCTGCGTCTCTGGGAGATACGGCGGCGATGGAGGCCGCTTGCCTGTGGTTCATTTATGCTGCGGAGCGGCTGTGGGCGAATGTGGTCAATAATCGCACGTATCCTGGGGCGGCTGGCGCTGGTCCAGGGAAGAGGTATGAAGAGGCGGGGTGGGCGGGTTATACGCGGGAGCGATGGGGGATTTGGGAGGATGCGCTCAAGGAGGCCAGGGCTGCTTGCGAGAATAAGCCGATGTGGAAGCTGATTAACGATGCTTTGGCGAGTATGAGGGCCACCGTAGATCAGTAGTGGATGCAACTTATTCGAGGTCAAGCAATATCCATAGCGATATCCAATTGAATGATCTGGGTGGTCAATTGTATTATATATTGTCTATTGCTTGTCTAAGTCTAGAAGTGTCATTCCTGAACACATTCACTCATTCCTTCATAACTGAGCTTTGACCTTATTCACTTTTTTTCAAAGCAGATCCTGGTCAACTCTCTTTCCTTCATTCATTTACTAAAGTCATATCTTCCTTCCCCGCCGTCGTCCCCAAGTTGTTACGGTCAGCAAAGTATATGTCTCTGCTAAGTATAATACCTCTTGGCCCTTTCTATATATCTATGTAAGCGATGTCATTACTCAGGTGAGGAACAGAATATTAAGAGATGAGGTCCTGGATTATTCTGCAAGTGATATACAGCTGCATGTACAATAACCACTACCTCTGTTGTTTCAGTTCATCTCTCAAATGGGAAAAGTAACACTGTGTCGACTATCTGCTGCTAAAGGGCTTTACTAGTAGTACCCTAACGAAAATATATTCATTCGATATTCTATACTTCCTGAAGAGAGGCCACATCACCTCTCATGACCAGTATATCTAAATTATTTACATCCCGCCCCAATTATAGTGCTGATCAGAGATCCATAATCCTCCCTACGCTTATTGTGCTGAGGCTTTGAGCCTTGCGAGCAATATTGACAAGGCAGCCTTAATGGTGGGGCTGAGGTGAGCTAAACATTCCTTTTTTTCCGCCTTATTTCCTGGCCCCCACAATAAAGTTCACTTCTGCACTGCCGAGGGGCCAAAGCCTCGTGTCTGCTGTTGTTTTTATCTCTGCCTGGTCAAGGGGCTGGACAAGCTCATGCCCAGCCTCTCACAGGAATGCTTGATACGAGGGAATAGTGGGGTTCCAGCCTGGCGCCTGTCGATCCTACCAACATTTGATGATCCATATATTGATTGGTTAATGTCGATCTCCCAGTTGTCAACGTGGCGCAGCGACTGGCAGATCGACAAGTGAGATACCCAAAGAGGATGTGCTGCATGGATGACCCCACGGCCTGTTTGTCTTATTTACCGTGTCTCCTGCCTTTGTCTTACGCTTTTGTCATTCTCTTCAGCCAGATAGACAGCACGCAGGAAGTGCATTCCTACGCAACCGACTTGCACAATGACCAACTCCCTCTCTGCCGCTACCTGCGCCATCTACGCAGTCCTCGCCATCCCAACCCTCTACCTCCTCGTACGACACGGTCGCTACGGTCTTCTGGGATGGCTCTTCCTCTTCTTCTTTTGCACCCTCCGCATCATCGGCGGCGCGCTGGCCGTTAACAACCCCAGTACAGCCGCTACCATCATCTCCAGCGTCGGTCTTTCTCCTCTCCTCCTC
This sequence comes from Aspergillus oerlinghausenensis, assembly GCA_014250555.1. Classification (NCBI taxonomy): domain Eukaryota; kingdom Fungi; phylum Ascomycota; class Eurotiomycetes; order Eurotiales; family Aspergillaceae; genus Aspergillus; species Aspergillus oerlinghausenensis. Next base: position 96,717 of record JAAKEQ010000054.1, read on the forward strand.
GCAACAGCCGGCATCCTACACGAGGCGTAAGTCCCAGCCCACAACACAAATACTATATCAATTCTGACATGAGCAGCCGACACTATCGCATCCAACCCCTCGACAAGAAAATGGAATGGGTCTCCGTCCTCGCCTACCACATGCTCGTCGTCGCAGGCGTGGCCCTCACAGCCGCCGGCTCGGCAAAACTCCAAGAACACGAACAACCCCTCGACAAGGCCGAGAAGATCGCCAAGGCGGGTATTGCCATTCTCGCAGTCGCGTGGGGGATCCTGGTTGCCTGGACTGTGTTCTCGTTTGTTGCGAGCCGGGGACGGAATTCCTCGCTTACGAGGGCGGGGACTGTCGTAGGTCACCCGATTATACCCCCTATAGAGGAATGCTCTGCTAATGTAACAAACAGCTACTTATAACCGTCGACTTCTCGCTCGTCTTCATCGGTATCCGAGTCTTCTATAGTCTTGCGGCGCTTTGCACGCAGAAGGCGTCGCTTAATCCTGTCACGGGGTCCCTGGCTATTCGCGTGGTGCTGGGATTCCTGCCGGAGGTGATTGCCACGCTGGCGTACATTTTTGCGGGGGTCAGGACACAGGGTGCGGCGCTGTTGGCGCATGAGGAGGAGGAGATGGTTCCCGCTCCGCCGAAGCCGAGGGCTCAGCCTTGGGTTTAGCTGACATGATTTATGCGTTGTGTATATCTCGATTGCGTATATACCTGGATGATGAGAGTGCAATGATCAGTAATCTATAATGGACTGTGTGGACGTCTTATAGAGAATGTGTTACTAGCTTCGTTTATTCTAAAACTATTCTAGCGCATAATAGTCGACCGTATGCTTGGATATGTATCCAGTGACAATAACCTCGATTAAGGAAGCTCATTCTTTCCCATCCTCTTCCCCCTCTCAATATGACAAGCCCACGAAGCCCAAACCACAAGCATCAAATGAACCACCCTACACCATGAGCTCATACCATCTCCATCTCAAGGGGAGTCAACTTACACATTCACAAACACAATCACATACGCGAATATTTCCACTCGGAGCACTGCATCCCCATCACAACCCGCAGAGTAACAGTTATACCCCCCCTCCATCGCCGGCGCCAGCACCGCCAGCCCGATGCCCCCCGTGATCACATTTGCCAGGAACGCAATCAGGTCAAAGGCGAGGTATATACCCGGGTGGATGCGGCGGGGGATCAGTCGTATCGTCAGGGCGACGAGGGACCAGAGGAATGCGTATGCGATCTGATCTTGTTAGATTGATGAAATAAGATGGAGCTCTTAGAGGCGGGTGGCGTACGGTTCCCAAGACGATGGAGTTGATGCTCCCCGCTCCGTCGTCGGAAATGTCCTTGTGATGTGTGATGGACCAGGCGAGGCAGATGAAGCCCGCGGCGGAGGTGAGGAGGGCTGCGGTGCGGAGGGAGAGGACGGCGGGGTGATTATCCGAGAGGGAGGTTGGAGACATGGTCGAAGTTGTTAGACAATTCCTGGGGAGGGGGAGGAGGAGTGATTTATATCGGTCATGGTGATCACCACACCATGAGGTCAGCTCGTGTTGGCAGTGCTGCACTGACCAATCTTGGGGTGGAATCATCGAAAGATGCGTCGATCACTGGGCTGTACAGCTGCGGAATTCTTGGCGTGCCTTGGCGCTTAGCTGGGCAGGAGTTCGTCGCTACTCGATAACGCTCGATAACTTGTTATATGAGGGCTAATCTCTCCGGACGATCACCACTGGCCCATAGTACTCCCTCCGCCCCTTGACGGCATACATGACCAAACTGAGGACGAACACACCCCCGAAGATTACCACGCTCCAGTTGAAATTGTCCACTGTGACTGGGGTTTCACTCGGCCACAACGCCCAGAACAGTGCGAACATGCAATACAGCAAACCGACGAAATTAACGGTCAACCCCCATCGGCCTAGGTCCCACCGCCGCGGGGGCAGGGTATCCGGATGCCAGATCTTGCGGTAGATAATACAGCTAATGGAGATGATGTAGGTGTACATGAGAGCTGCTACATTAAGAGAAATAATGGCGTTGAAGGCGGTTAGCGAGCCGATGTTGATGAGAGAGAGGAGGCAGCTGATTATGCACGATAGGGCGATCGCATTCACGGGTATTTTGCGTTTGGGGTCGACTTTGGCGATCCACCGGGCGAAGGGCAGTCCTTTATCCCGGGCAAAGGCGAAGGTCTGCCGGGATGTGGAAGCATTGAAGAGGATGTTGCTGAAGATGACGGGAATGAGGATAATTGCCGTCAGCCCATTGACCCCCGCGACCGACGTGGCGTTCTTGAACACATAGATGAACGGGAATCCGGTGGCGTCATCCAGTGCGTCTTCGACTGAGGGAATGGCAAAAAGGAAGGAGATGACCACCACAATGGCCATGACGCCGTTGCTAAAGTATCCCCACGCGATCGCTATCGGGACGTAGCGTCCTGCGTCCTTGACTTCTTCAGACATGTGTGCTGTTGCATCGGAGCCTGCCAGGGTTAGAGCAATTCGGAACGTGTCATCAACATACTCAGCGAAGCATAGATGGCAGAGATCTGCCCGATCATGGCGCTCAGCCCCATCCTAGACCAGCCTCCGCCATTCGTCCACTCCGTGAACACGGCCTTGGCGGATCGGTGCGGAGCCATGGCCCACAGTACAATCACGACGACGGTCCAGGACAGGATATGCAGGATCATTAGCAGGTTATTGAACAAAGGCATCATGTCCGCGGCGTAGACGTTGAAAAAGTAGATGACCACAATCATCGCAAAAACGAACAACGTTCCTTGCCACCGTTCAGGCTGATATTCGGGATCACGAACGCTGATGAGCCCTTGGATGATTGTACCGGTCAGAAAAGACCCTGAGGCAGAGCCGGCTTGCCATGCTAGAACGGACATCCAGCCAGTGAGGTAGCTCAGGAATTTCTGATATCGCGGCGAAGCAAACTCGGACACCCAGTGGTATTGTCCACCAGAGGTCGGGGCCCTTTCTGGTCAGCAGTCTCTTGATCTCACTTAAACTATGGAAAAGATGAACGTACATGGAAGCCATCTCCGACAATGATGCAATGATAAAGCCGAACCCGACAAACGTCCACATATACGACCACACCATCCCCGCGAGTCCGCCATTTTCCAGCCCCTGCGTGTTGGATCTGGATCACTCAGTACGGTCGGTCGCAAGGATCAAGTGCACTCACATGAGAATAAACTCCCACGTTGCCTGAAGTACCGACGCGAAACTCAATGCAGCCAAAGGGCGGAGGTTTCTCTGTTGGTGTCAGAACGTTGTCATATCACCGTCTACCGCTATTCACCTTTAGCTCCTGGACCTTTCCCATGCGCTGCATATCATGGTCATCATATACCGTCCCCGTGTGTTTTGCGTCTGGGGACGCGTGATGTCCTGCTTCCACCTGAAGGGAGGCCATCGCCGGCGCCTTGGTTCCCTTCTTCATCGTAGAATTATCGTGTATCGATGCCATTGCTGGATTATCGAATTCGAAAGGGACGTAGGTCGACATGCGCAAAGATCGAAAGGAAGAAAAGAGGGGAAATGTAGGATGAAGCAAGGGGGAGCGACGGTGACCAGAACAAACAAAACAAGCGAGGCGGGGTTACACAGAGGCATGGGCGTGCTCGTGTCTGTTGCTCTTCAGCAGTCTGACGTGGTGCGATAATAAGCATAACCCCCGATCCCAACTGTCAGCATTCTTTTCATCCTCATTTGCATCAATGGTCAGAAGACTCGTCGTCATCCCTGCTATCTAGGATCATCATGCAACTAATGCATCAGCAAACGTGGTTCACCAACCACTGCAGTTTCTCATCATGCCAGATTCCCATTCCAACCAGCTCTCTCTTTCCAAATCAAGCGGCTGATCCCTGGCGTTTAAAATCTGTGATACTCTTGCTGACTTCGCCCTCTCTGGCCATATATCCCGGCCATCTCACCTGCTCTGCTTATATGAGCAGTTTATCATCTTCTCAACAATGTCGCTCTTCCCCATGAGCAGCGTTTATCGAGATCGACGCCAGTCATGATGACTGCCACGGCTCTCCCGTCGGGTATGAGTGGCCCTCCAACGGTGGACCGAAAGGATAACCATGGAGGGCTGGTTGTGGTGATCACCGGCTTCTGCTTGGTCCTGGTACTTTCGTCCCTGGCCGCTCGGACGTTTTCCTCGTACAAGCGGCGGATCATCCAGAAAGATGACTACGGGTTTATGGCTGTAGTGGTAGGACGCTGAAGTTTCTTTACAAAAAAAAAAAAAAAACACCCTAATTTGGAGCAGATTGTTGCACTATCGCAGACGTCTCTGGTACTGGCGCAGGCTCACTACGGCTGGGGAGCAACCCAAGAGTCACTCTCCTCCGCAACAAAGGAGAAAATGCTCAAGGTACGTTGAAGCGACCGTGTGTTTCCTGCATACTGACATCCGCAGATGGGATACGCCTCCGACATTCTCTTCGTCGTCACCCTCGGCCTGTCGAAGATAACCACCACCGTCTTCTACATGACACTTTTCAAGCAGAAACTCCGTGCTATCATCCGAGGTCTTCTAGTCGGAGGAGGTATCTGGGTTATACTGTCGGTGATACTGTTAGCAGTCCGATGTGGCCGTCGACCATGGCTCGATATCGACGTACAGTGCAGCGGTTTGGTATGTCAACGCTTTCCAAATCGACCCATGCTGACAGACACAGTTCCAAAGATGGCAGGCAATCACCGCCATCGATATTATCATCGAGGTCCTCCTCATCCTCTACTCCGCCCGAGCGATATACAGCATCAAGATCTCCACACGACAAAAAATCGTCGTATTCGGTACTCTCAGCTGTCGAGTCATGTAGGAACCCTGCCCTGTTCCACAATCCCGCTGACAAGAGCAGACTCATCCCCCTGTCGGCTACCCATCTCTACTACGTCAAGGTCCAGCTAGATTCAGATAACCCAACCCTCTATGGCGCGTTCGCCAGCATCACCGCAGAACTCTACATCGCCATGAGCGTCGTTTGCCTCGTCGCCTCGTTCATGAAGCCTGTGCTGGCCGTCTATGTCGATGAGCACGGCATCGCCTACACGGACGACGTATCACCGCCGAACTCGAAGCTGCGAAGTCATACCTCGTCTGAAAGCAGGTCGCGTCGGTTGCGACGGTCGGAGACAGAATACGATCGTGGCTGGGAGCGGATGCCGGATCGGACCATCCCGGCTGCTTCAGGGGGACGCATCATGAAGACGGTGCAGATTAGTGTGAGTGATGGGCCGATGGAGCTTGAGAGGCGGGAGCCGGAGGTCGTGATTGGTGTATAATGTACTGTAGAATTGTGTTGATATTTTGGCTTCGGAATCATGATAGACGGAATATATTGCCAATGCTCTATTAGAAAGGGGTTGATGTGTATAAATGCGACCGTGAGGCTGCTTCAAGATGAGTCCGCTGCGCCAGTCGAGAACGGAGTTGGTCGAAGAATTGATCCCATACGTCGGATTCGGAGGCTTTCTGAGGTTCTAGCAAAGGAGACGCAATAAAATAATTGTATTAATTGGCTACAGGTCTATCGTTGAGCAAGTTTACGTACTGATGTTTTTCACCTTTCAGCAGGCGGATATATAATAGTTAACAGGCTTCAGCCTCGCGTCCGACTGCATCAGATACGTAGACCGAGGATTGTAATGACTTCTAACGTCCTAGATTTGAGCACTACTCCGTACATCAAACCTAACAGAGTCATATCACAGCTTCAGAGGAATAAAGTGGTTGGGTTCATTACAATAAGGGCCAGCCTTACAGCCACATGACTGGCTCTGTGTTGGTATGAATGACTCGGTGCAGATAGTCCAGATCTTTTGCCCACACCAAGGGGTAGAGAAATCTTGAAACGACCTGATGAGGCTGAATCATTACCTCTTAATTAGCTGCAATAGATTCACAGCGTCAGAGCTGAGGGGAGAGTCATGCAGCTAGGCAGCCATCTCCCCACTATTGGCCAGAATGTCAGCCTGTGGCGTGGATCCTTAGGCAGCACTGCCCCCAAAAAATATACATGAAGTGAGCACCTAGAATCAGTCCCATGTCAACAGCAACATCCATCATGAACGGCACAGTCGAAAAGGTCTTGTATCTCTCCTCCCTTGCCGTGGGATCTTGGGTAGCCAAGAAACTTCTGGACGAGTATGGCGACCTCCCACTGCATCTCCTCTGTTCCAGCATCGAGGTCCACTCCTACGATGAGGCCTACAATTATCTCCTCTACTGGCTTATGAAGCAAAAGTTCGACGCGGACAAAAACCGCTTGCTGGCGATAACGTCCCTCACGAGCGGTCAGGGGGGTTTCTTCGGTGAAGACAGCAACAAGGACAATGATGCGGCCGAGGAGGACGAGCTGGAGGTCCACGCTGATGCGGAATACAAGGCCTCCCTGGCGAATACCCGTCCCTTGCTCTGGACTCCCTCGGCGGGAACACACTGGTTCCGGTATCGCGGTCGGTATCTGGCGCTCACGCGGGAGGTAGAGGAAAATCGGCAAACGGTGTACACGCGCACAGAGAAGCTGCGGGTCTCCTGTTTCGGACGGGATCCAGCCATTCTGAAGGAGTTGATGCAGGATGCTCGGGTGGCGTTCTCGCAAAAGGAGAAGGGGAGGACGGTGATCTACCGCGCCATGAAGTCGATTTACGATGGCGAGTTGGCTTGGAAAAGGTCGACTTCGCGTCCTGCTCGATCACTGTCCACTGTCATTCTGGACGAGGCGGTCAAGCACGTGTTTCTCGAAGACATTCAGCACTATCTGCACCCCAGTACGATGCGCTGGTACAGCGACCGTGGCATTCCCTATCGACGGGGATACCTGTTCTATGGACCCCCTGGGACGGGGAAGTCCAGTCTCGCGTTTGCCGCAGCAGGGTTCCTCGGCTTGAATGTGTACATGGTCAACCTGAACTCGCAGCAGCTTACGGAGGATGCCTTGACGCAGCTGTTTCTGACGCTTCCGAGACGATGTCTGGTGCTGCTGGAAGATGTCGACGCCAATGAAGTGACTGGTCGCCGCAAGCCAGGTGCACGGCGCCGAAAGGGAAAGAACGGGATCTCGCTCTCATCCTTGTTGAACATCATCGACGGTGTCGCGGCTCAGGAGGGCCGTGTGCTGATCATGACGACGAATCACCATGAGCACCTCGATCCGGCGCTCATTCGACCTGGCCGGGTAGACTACAAGCTGGAGTTTCAGCTCGCCAGTCGAGATCTCTGTGCGGCCATGTTTCGGAATATCTTCCAGGTCTACACGCCGGCTGAAGTGGACAGTGCACAGGTTGCCTCTTACGCTCAGGGTGGCCTATCGGCAAAAGAAGGGTCTGCAGCGATTGATCTCCAAGATCTCGCCAAAGCGTTTGCGGAGAAGATTCCGCCGTGCACCTTTTCTCCTGCAGAGGTTCAGGGATATTTGCTGCGGTATCGGGATTCACCAGAGGATGCTGTAGCGGGTGTCGAATCATGGGCTGAAACATCCCTGGCCGAGAAAGCAGCTAATGACCATGTGCTTGATGACAAAGAAGACGAGGGTAGCAAGAGTGAATCTGAGGACGATTCTGAGGACGAGTCTGAAGACGAGGATAATGAGAATCCAGATAAAGAGGCATCTTGATGTGTTTCAGAATCATTCTCCGCCTTGCGTTTGGTGCCATTATCCCGAACATAGAGAGATAATGAGGAAAGGACCTTATACACCACAAAGTATATTGAATTACTAAGATAGTCTATCATAATATGTGCACAACAAAGGAGAACATCAGACAGCACTCACTAAGAAACAATGGCACCTTGACCCCCACTTGATTCCGTCAGAATGTCATGCTATACACCATCCTCACAGTTCGATGGAGCAAGCACAACATCATCAATAAACACCCTCCCCAGATAGGAAGATCCCTCAAAGGTACAACTAGCCACAATATTCAAATACTCCTGCGCCAGCCTCGGCCGGTAATGCCCGGAGATAGACGTCCACTCGCCAGAATTGTACAGGATATCGGTGGCCACGAAACCCGTAGTCGAGTTCTTGCCCATGTACACATAAAATGAGCAGTAGTTTGCGGCGGGCGATGCCGCTTGGACTTGCATGCTGAAGGTGTAGTCGATGCTCGGGTCGAGGTTTCTCAAGGGCTGAGAGATGGTGTTGGCTCGGTTTCCGATGGCGGTTTGTAGGTCACTGCTCCGGTCAGTTGAGCGCTGGCAATTCGTGGAAAGACATACAGGTAGTAATCCCCGTCATATGCTTCGGTTGCATTGCTTATCTTGGCCACGTTGAGGGCAGATGGGAGCCATGGGAATAGATTGCCTGACTCGAAAGATGGGTTGGCGACGAGGTTGCAGGGTGTTGAGAGGGCCATTTTTATTGCTGGTGATCAATATAGATTTTATGATATGGGAAGGAATACCTATATATATGCCGTGCTGGGTTCTATGAGAATCCTGATTTATAACTTTCTATGACATCTATGCAGGTGTCAAGCACCATCTCCACGAGGGGCTTACGCGCGGGAGAAACTGAGCCAATTACCGGATCGGGAGGTTGTTATGGTGACATCAGGTCGCATTATTTATTTCGTTAATTAGAGCCGCTAATACATGAGTCATTTTGTTAGTTTAGAAATGCCGAGGGACTCCTGAAGGCTTGAACGCTTGAAGGTTATTAATAGTGCTCCAACAGGATCAGATGACTTTCGTATATAAAAAATTGTGACGCCTGAAAAATCTTGAACCCTCACCGTTCACCATCAAGCAACGTCAACATGGCTCTCGGTCTCTCTCATGTCAGCGCTAGCCTTTACAAAGGCCTTGCCATTGGCCTCCTTGTCTCATGGACTCTCACATCGCTCAGTTATACCGCCCTTGTCGCCCTCAACACCAACAGCACATACCTCGAGATCATTGCTTGCACCACTATGTTCACCTTCCTCATGTGCCGCCTCCTCGTCGCCTGGAACCCATCTTCTAAATCTGAAAATGTCACTATAGCTCAGCTAATTGCTTCCGCGGACTCCGGGTCTTGCCGGGGTGCTTTCGTCCTATTCTCGCTGTGCTGCACATGGCTCTATGAGCTACTCAACCAGGCGTTGGTGTTGTTCTTCATGACGGTCTTCGGGGGTCTAATCGCGACAGCCATATACAATGATACGTTTACGGATGGTGTACAGGAGACTGAACCGCAGAACGGAAGCACACCATCCCTCTCAGTCCATGTCAAGGAGTTCAAGGAAACGGTCGGATTTGATCCGACGGAGGTTCTCAAGATGATTCCCCCGCGAGTGTTGCTTTATTTTGTTGGACTGATATGGTTGAACTTTTTGAGCTTGGGCTTCTATGTTCTGGGCCATGCGGTGGTGTCGCTGAAGAAACTGTTGTCCTCGCCTACATCTACGTCTCCTGCGACGAAGGAGTCGACGGCTGATAAGGCAGTGCCAGTGGCTTCAAGCGAAAAGATTGAAACATTCGCTGATAGATGACCAACATATGCCGGCGCGTAAATCTCCGTTTCGAAGATGCCCGGATCGCTATCTCTGAAGCATCTGTCACGGTCTAACAAACTGTAGCATTAGATCTAATGTCACATGGCCCGGAGAAGCCGGGGTGCTCTCTTTTAATGACTACCTTATCGTCCACGCTGATCGGAACTGGATACTTTCGTCGGAAAGCTGCGAAGCTTCATGACTACCTGCGACACATCGGCTGCGTTGTCAACACTTGATCCAGGTGCTGTTCTTGACCCTCTCACAGGACCAGTTCGTTTCCGAGCCCTAAGAGGCATACTCTATTTTGTCTGTACGAGATCCTCATCAAATTAACTATCCACTATCGACAATGGGCAAACCAGGCCAGAAACGTAATTATCAATCCAGGCCAAGACTATGTTGGTAATGCTAAATCTGGCTGGAAGTTGAGATCCTCCCTGTTACGACAGCACGTTCATTCGTTTCATGAGTTCTGGACGCTCCTTTAATCCATACCGGAGCCTGCCACAGTCGCAAGCGTGTCGTCTTCTGGATATTGATGATGCTTGAATTAAACATGTTCCTGTAGGTACTTCTAGAGACACATGAAGGCAGTTATAACAGAAATTCCGGCATTGTAACAGCAGCGCTCCTGAAATGAAGAGGCCAAAGTCACTGTGCCGCAAACGCAGCCGCATAAACATTCATGTCCTTGACAAACCCGCCTAACCTTCTCGGCCTCCAGCCAAGAAGCTGCTCAGCCCGCGCAGAAGAGCCCCGGAACGTCGTACACATTGCTTTAGCAAATTTGTCCCCCCCAGCACCCTTCAGCGTCACCGTCCCTTTGAAACCCCAGCTTACAGCCATGGATTCGAAGATCTCACGCATGCCCTCCTGGCTCGTAACCAGGTCAAAAACAGAGTATACACCCGTTCCGGAGATGCAAGGGAGCTTCGCCACAGCGCACTGAAAGGCACGCGCTACGTCGTCGACATGTATCAGACCTGGCCTTGCATCCACCTCCAAAGGGATCTCAATCGACGTCTTCTCTCCACCCCTCGCTGCGTTGAGAAGCGGCGGAACGAAAGACGACCAGATCGTCAGTTCCCTGCCATAAATCAACGCGGGCCGGAGAATCATCACATCCAGCACCTCGCTCGCGTTTAGTATCTGCTTTTCAAGATCACGTCGCCAGGCAACTAGCTCCGGGGCAGGTGAGGGTGCCAGATCTACGACGGAGAGGTCGTTAACGGCTCGGGAAGATGAGCCGTGCAGGTCCCGGAGCAGTAGATGAAGCCAACCTTTGGTCCTTTCACGCCGTGATGCCTGTACTCCTTGTGCCGTTCCTGACCGATAAGCATCACATTGTGGAGGAAACTATAAGAATCCTGGTTTGCGCCTGAGACGTCGACTACAATGTCAATGTTCTCGGAGCGGATAACGGAGAGATACGGCTCTGGATCTTCGAAGGGTTGCTGCAGAGAACGGGTATTATCTCCTGTCGGGCGAGCTGGGCTGCTTTCTCCTTCGAACGTGCCACGCCATAGACTGTGTGTTGACCTGACTGGACGAGCCTGTAGGCTACGTGCTTGCCTATATATCCCGTTGCTCCTAGGATGAGGATTTTCGACATGGTTGGAATTGGAGAAGAGAGGAATAACCGTGATTTATTGATTTATTGGATGCCCTATACAATAGACTGAGAATCTCGAGAGTATGTGATTTGATCGAAGCTAGGGCTTGATATATGTTTCCATTCGGACTTAATAAGGCTAAAACCGGCGAAGGTCTACGCTCCCAGTTTTATCCCCTTCTACGGAGTACGGTTTTTAAGTCCGACAGTAGGTTAGCACCTGATGTCCGGCTCAGTCAATAGCTCTCAAGCTTCGAGGAATCTAAATCATACACCATAATGATGGTTTGAATCAGTTCTGGACATCTCTACTTTGTCGTAGGAGTAGTCACTCCGAAGGTAGTAGTTACTCATTCTCGTCCCTACCAGACCCGCCCGGAGACGATCTAGGATGGCAGTAGGTCTAAACCCCAATTTTTATCCACCAGGCAAATCCAGCATCCCTGGGACTTCTACTTCCTGAGTTTAAGTGTCGACTGAAACCTGGCAAGGGGTACTGGGTCCAGGCTGAAGGGGACATTAGCACCTATCCGGGTTACGAGTACGTGCCTTGTCCTTGCTCTTCAGGGCCATCATCTGTAATTCACGAGCGGAGGCTGTAATAACCTAAGGGGCCCGTGCTGTATGATGAATCCAGCTGCATGGTAAGTATGCTAGTCCATTCATTGCCCTCATTTCCAGCATGGAAGAAGTATAACTACCTACATTCCTTTTGGGAAATCCGCTGGGAAGCTGGTTAAAGAGTAGATTGTATAGAGACGTAATACTACTAGGCCAAAAAGGGTGTCTGGAGTCTGGACACGGACATTGTCAGTCTAGGCTAGTCTTTGATCTGCTCATCGCTCCCTAAACAAGAGATATCAGGAATATGTTCAGACCGTAGGGAAGATTGCAACTAGCGATTTATATGACAGTCTGTCCGGAAAGGGATGTGATTTGGCTCTGCACTGGCACTCTTGGCAGAATATTCGGTAGTATCCGATCATTCGATTAGCTGAAATCCGACCCCTATTGAAGGCATAAATAGCAGCTAGATGTCATTCGTTTAGAAGAATCAGACCTTCATCTGAGTTTCAATTGGCCATATAAATTACTAGTAGTTGGCGAATTGAACTAGTATTTCTTATTTTCAACCCCAGGTCTCTTCGTAGTCGATCTAGTAACCATGTGTCAGCCATATCTTACCACTAACTAACTAACCAACCATCGAATCCGGCGATTATTGGAAACTAACTGAATACTGGCTGGGCTAATCGGATTGATCAATTCTACCTTGGATTCAACTCGCCGAATTGAGAAGATTTTAGAAGAGTTTTCATTTAGTTGATTATAAATAGCTAGCTAGTTAGATAGATTGCCAGAAATCAGACCTTCTTTTGATCCCGAATCATACCGTTTACTAGCATTTACCATAGATTCGCTATACTCAGGGATCGGTTGACGCTATCTTGACTAACTACATGCTTAGTATTCTCATGAAACGCACCAAGTCGTTGATATCTTGTGAAGCAACTGTCATATCCCCACTATAAACAGGTAGATTCGAGCACTGCAGCAGGTCGTCATACGACTGCCTGCTAGCTAAAGTGCTCAGGACATGATCAACTTAGCAGCTATCGGCACGGACAATCACGTTCCAATTGTCGGTATAAAAGATTTGACCGGAGGTTGAATCGGTTCCAGTGAGACAGGTTTGGCCGATGAAGTTCGCACCGCTTGCAATGTCATAGAATGAATTGAGGGTATACTGGTTCTTGTTCTACGGCCCCCACTCTGGTGAGCCATCCGCTTATGCTTAATGGGCAGGTTAAAAGGAACTGATAAAGCACTCACGTCGTTGCACCAGTAGATAGCAGAGTTGTAAGAGCAGCTTACACGACCACAGCTGCCGGGGCCCGGACCTTGGGACTATAGTAGTGCGTCAATAAGAATCTTCCTTGAGAAAGTAGAGAGACATACTGGCCGTCCAGGCACGCCGTCAAGGTAGCTGACGCCCTGCTGAATACGATACCAGCTACAGGTGGGCCATGGACCGTGGCAATAGTAGCTTTGCATGGTGTAGTCAGCTCCACGAGCGTCAATGACGCCGTTATGGGCGACAGGAGGAAACTCTTCCTCGAAGCCAGGGTTAAGGGTCTTGAGATGAGCGTAGACCTCCTCAACAGTGCCTGTCACATTGACGGTAGGGCCGCCAGCAGTGACTTGCACCTGCCATTCAATGTCGACGATGTTGTAACCTGGGACGACGGACTGGCTGGCTTTGGCCTGGAGAGCAACTTAGTATGCCTGATTGTGGACACAACGATTGGAGACAAGGGTAACGGGGAGATACCACAAGGCCGAAGAGAGCGAGGACAGGGATGGAAGCTCTGACGAACATGGTTGATATAGCTAGAAAATTGTGCTTAGGGACTTGAAGTGGGTGTTTTCTTTGTTGATGATGGAGGACTCAAGAGAATGAGCGGGCAACGAGCAACTATTTATGTGATTCCATGACCTCCAGTGGAGCTGTTCTTTCTACGAGCCATATGCTCTTTTCATTGAATCTCTTGCGTTCATTTCTCTTTGTATGGTGAGGCTTTGCGTGTCATGCATGGTCAACACCGGTGTGCAACTTACATCTCACCTGCGTCAATTTCCATGTTAGGCTATACTATGTCAGAGTACACCATATGTTCAATGCGTACATATGACTCCTGGCCAGTGAGTGGACAGTTCGTATTGCAATAGGGCCGTCGATGGCGGAACTAACCTCACCTAGGTCAATATGATTATATTTCTGTAAGTTCATTTGTAACGCTGCTGCGGCATCCTTCCTAGAAAGGTAATGAAGCTTATAGCATCCATCTTGCCAGCAATCTAGACCTTGAGCCAATGCCATGGCAGAATCCTCCGCGCAGCCTTGATGGACGCAGGCTGTGAGTTTCCATGAGCGATCCCCTTGCTCGACACGGAGCTGTGCAAAGATCCAACAGAGCTGCAGAGATTACCACACTGCGCTAACATGAACAAGAACTTCTGATGATTGTCAATGCGAGACTCATTCAGCCTGGAGTCGAATTAAATTAGACATGTAGGTATGCACGGAACATAACTCACCGGTGTCGCTTTCGCTGCGATGCCATAATGTCACCCCCTCTCTGCTAGAATTAAGATCCAGCTATCCAGCGAAGCAGCGTAAGTATCTCCGATCCCTGGCCGTCCCAGAGCTACCAGCCAGCGCCAGAACTCTACTTGCGTGTAATGACAGTAGCCGCATGACGTCAGCCCATAGCGGCTACAACCTCTTGAGCCAGGTATTGACAAGCACAGAGCTGCTTGTATGTCTTACGTAGTTATGTTCATACCCTCTAATTACTGCATAGTACAAAGTGAAGCTATCCCAGTCCTGTCCATCTTTGCAATATCTGCAAGATGCTGAGGATCTGGGGTCTTTCGCATGTAGACGCTGGGAGCGTAAGTAAGTCGCTGTTAAGATGAATAGAGAGAGTTGTTCCGCCCCATTTTAGCGCAAGTCCTCTTTAAAGCAACAGACCAACCAGAATGACTGCACTGGGGTAGTTGGTTGGTGTAGGGTTGGTGATCAGATGAGTCTGCAGCTGGAACGATAATGTCCTACTAGACGCCATGATTATAAAGGTACATCACCCTCAAGCCTCTGCAAATGGCTAAACAAGAGAAACTCATGCCAAAAATAGCTGCAGGCCTAATCACATCCGAAGGATCACTGCTTAAACAGACTAGTTGTCACTAGGTATTAAACCTAGCCGGTCAGAGTATTTCTCTTAATAGGTCCCTTCGTATATGAACTATTAGAGGCCGGAATGACAGCCGTAGCAGGGTCTTTGTACTACAGAAGAGGTTCTCCTCTGTAATATCGTGTACATTAAATTGCTAAGTCCCTTTTTGCTTCATCCCGCTCATCAGCCCACTAATGCAGTCTTATGGTAGTGCTTATGAATGTTTTTCATCAATACTGTATGATCCAGTCATACCTGGGTGCTCGCCGTGACTTGGGGCGCCAACCCGCTCATGGAACCTCGGTAGAAAAATGCAGGGGGGATTCCTATGGCTGGTTAAGAATTTTCTGTCCGAGCAAAGATCATGCCGGCTAGCTCACTCAATGGCTTTGGTACGGATGTGCCACAAACATAGGCCACAACCGAAAGCTTAAGCCACCTTGTATGGTAAATTTCCCATATATTCTGATGAGAGCGGAGGGCGAACAAAACCTGCTACGTTTAGCGTTGGTTGTATATACATTCAAAAAAATGTGATGTAACTCTACAGTACTAGTTCTCAGATTAAATCAACTCGTGGAGACTTAGTGCTGACTGAGAGTCCGTGATGGGGTTCTATGTGTTGTTTACCTGAAGGATGAGAGAGCGGGGCCCAGAAATTATTAAGAGGTGATGGCTCGCATCTCTGGAAGTTTCGTTTCGTAGCAAAATCATGTAATTCATTATGGTACTCTGGCTCTTCATCCTTTCTGCCTTACGCAGTTATTATCCACCAAGGAGCCAGGCTAGCTGGACACTGAGAATACCTCGAGGCAAGATAGTCTAATATCATGACTGCCTCAATGGGCAGGGGGAGATATGCGACCATATGTAACAACCTGGAAATAGACCTGACCCAGCCTGTGCGGTTTAATTGGTCACAATTCCGAGAACATCTGGCAGGCCCACTACTGAAAGAAGGGCAGGTAGGGTAGCCCAAGCGCTACCGCCGAAGGACACTACTGCGTATTAGAAGAAAGAAAGGATGCCAGGGACATCTCATACAGCCTTGCACGTCAAGTCTTATTTTCTTGTAATTAACTTACTAATTCCGCAGAGCGCCAGCAACTCATGGATCTTTTATACTATTAGAATGTAGACTGCTTCTTCCGTGGTTTTATCTGCGATCCCCTTAGTTAGTCCCCTGAATAGCGTTAGAATATATGTCCAATTTTCCTCCCAGGTAGAAAAGCATTCATTATGTTAGCATCAATGAAAGCTGCACTTCACATCCACACTAGTCTAGCAGGGTGGTATCTGTCCCACACCTCAAATGCCACGGTTCAATATCTGACCAAAGGGCAAGACGGACTGAGGCCTGCGAGCGATTGCTGAGACAGTCAGCCTAAACTTTTGCATACAGGGACGATCCAAAGGCTCATATTGTAGTATACTTATTTTCCCACTCAAATTGTGCGATCAAGCGTATCTACACAGCGGCGTCGTCGACTCCTAGGACTGGAAGAAAACACGTGCTTGATGAGGATAACCAGCTCGGATGTTCTACTCTAGCTTATGCATCTGAGTTTTTTGGACGCGTTTGCCCATTTCAATGAACCACACAGTGACAGGTTTGGCTCAACTTCAGGGCTGTTGAGTAAGCAAAGCATTTAAATGGCCTTAGTAACCATATGTGCCCCAAATCCTACAAAGGTAAGGAAGATTACATCAAACCATGTTGCATGCCGCAACTATCAAACGAATTATTCAACTCCTCTTAGGCGAGAGCCGCGTCACCTCTCTCTGAAGGACAGATTACGCGCATTGCATTTTTTCAGGGCGCTAAAGGCCACCGCAATCAAGGTATCCAATAAATACCAGGAAAGAGGCTTGTCTGAACCCCGATTCTGGAGAATGGTGCAGAAAACAAGACAATGGAAGTATGACCACCTAAGTACATGGGAAGGCTTTCTGGTGCCGCCACCATGTGCTAGGCAGGGACAGAGGCCCTTTGAGTTTCTGTCCTTCTCCGATTATATGAAGCATTCACACGCCGAGGCGCCAATGGTCAGTTGGAGTGGCTGCATTCTGCTCAATTGCCAGGCCCGCTTATTATGTACTCGCCTCGTTTGAGCAAGAGATACGAGTCAACGAAACAAGTGCATAACTCTCAAAGGAGCTCAACCAAAGTGATCGGTCGCGAAATCCTTGAGCGCTCGAACCAGCACAATTACACATTTAACCACGTTTAAACCGTTTAAATCGACTTCAGCATTCCTTATTGGCCGGAGACACCCACATAGACTGGCTGACCCAACCCGCAAATCCATATCCGACCCACCCAGTCCGCAGTTTGGGTTGCATAGGGGTTGACCCTGATCCAATCCGCATGGATATGGATAACCCATTGGGTGTACGTGACCTAAAGGCTCATAAAACTGATAAGCTTATCTAACATGATCTAGGCGTAGGTACGGTAGATTCACTAAGAAAAATTAGAGTTATGGTGGGGTCTATATTTTAGACAATGATGATTAGGATAGTAGTGGTAAGATATATATCTCCGCACCACTTTTCGTCATAACCTTATAAAGTTTTCAATTGACCCATGCCTGGAAAATCAACCCCTCTTGCACCTCCGTTAGCGAGGTCCTTTCCAGCTACTGGTGTGTACAGAGTCTATAGATTAGAATCCTATAACATACTCAGCTACTAGCAACCTCGGCCACCCTTCCACTTTTGTCCTGTCCCTTGATTTCGGCTTCCAAATATGAGCTTGGTGGAGCCATGTCCTGCTGCACAGCTTTCGGAGAGAAGAACACGCTGATGGTCTGATTCAAGTCATTCCATCTTTTTGACTTCCGTTGGGCCAAGTCTGTAACCACGTGCACATGTCAGCTAGACCGAAACCACCAACAAGTATGAGGAGCTCCTCACCATTCAGGATATAGAGTAATTCAACCAATATCGGCACCCAGATTGTCAAAGCAGCAATCTGCCCGAACCCCCATTGATCATCTTCGAATTTGTCTCTCGCCAAGCTTCGCAGATGCCTTCGTTGTCGCCACATCATTGTCAGGCCGAGAACCATGCCTGCAGTCAAGAGTCCAATCAATAAGACCCAAAGCATCATTAATATCCTGAACAGCGACTTGTGTAATTTGTCTGCCTGAAATTTCTTCTTCAGAGACTCTATCCAGAATCCAACGGTACCAGCGACGGCAAAGATAGCAACAGCCCATGATGGATATGGGACAGGCTTGATGACGCTGTAGTCGTTTGAGCTGTGCGCGCAGCCATCAGAGGCAAGCCTCCAGTCTGCCCTACTGTCACTGCCCAGGTGGCTCTGGCCTAGGGCGACAATCACTAGGACAAACACTACAAAATAGAGCAGCACTCGCGCGCCCCAGCGCGACCTTGGTTGCGCGATGACCAGGCAGAAGAAGGTCACAAGGATGCTGTTAACTTGCAGGAATGCCAAGGCCTGCATCTCAGCGATCTCAAAGGTGGGTGGGTTCTGTGACAGGTTTGCGATCGTAGCTAGAGCGGAGGAACAAACAAAGAAGCCATTTGAGGAGAAGAAACTCATTTGAACGTCTTTTAAGTCTCGGATGAAGGCGCTCGCTGGCGCTAAAGTGAGATAGAATATACGATAAACAGGACCGATGAGGATGGTAAGTCCGGTCTGTATGCTATATGCATACATCATCTGGATTATGAGGAGGCACAATCGATCAGCTAGACGTTTGTGGAGAACATGGAGAAAATCTGTCTCTGCGAGCTTAACTTACCCCGATCCCAGAAAGATCGGGGTTTCCCACCCCGTATGTGAGCAGGCACAGATTCTGGCAGTTCTGGACCTCCACAGTAATGTTTAGCCCGTTCTTGTTGGCATAATCGAAGAATTCGTTGATGGTGCCAAAGTTACATGTCCTATTCTCTCCGATGGATGTTCCTGTGGATGTAGCTGATATGGCGCTCGAGACTTCGGATGGGGTTATTCTCTGTGGATATGCTCCAGCACCCTGTAAGCATAACAGAGCGTACACTGCGAGGTAGTGGAGAAGGGGTCGCATGGTCGATTATGATGTAGAGCGGACCTCAAACATGAATTCATTAAGAGGGTTTCGTATTATCCAGACAGGGACGCGCTTTCTCTTGAAATACTCACGGTGCCAGCATAAGTCGCTTGCATATTTCTCACCACGAACCTTGATTCACAGCTGCAGAATAAGTAAGCAAGGC
Organism: Aspergillus oerlinghausenensis; assembly: GCA_014250555.1. NCBI lineage: Eukaryota > Fungi > Ascomycota > Eurotiomycetes > Eurotiales > Aspergillaceae > Aspergillus > Aspergillus oerlinghausenensis. The sequence continues at coordinate 115,828 of JAAKEQ010000054.1, forward strand.
TGAGGTCGACTCACTACGGAGTACTTAGCAAATCAACGGTGCCCTACCAGACGCCTTGTCGTTGGACGTCAGCACTGTTTACTTGGCATCCATGGTGTATACTGAATTGGGATAGCCACAGTGCACAAAGTTAGGGACAAGATAAAGTAAAATGGAATTCATCGAATGATAGGGGCTGGGATTGAACAAACGCACGGCCTGGCTACCACTTGTGGACATCGTCGCTTCGTGGTAGCGCATCGGGATGTCCAGCGTAACGCCAAATCGGGGGGTAGTTAATTTGGTCTGGCTGCAACTCAGCCAGCCACACTTCTCTCTAATACATTCTTAAGAGGCTATGTATAACACTGATCCTGGCCCTCTTCGAAGACATAAGTTTGTGCCTGAGACCTGAGCACCTGAAGTACCCACCCAATTCCAGGAGGAAATTTCAACCACAGTCGTCAGTGTAGACATTACACAAGGAAACCAGGTTGGGGACGCGAAATATAGGAATGAGGGAGGCGACCTATCATTACCCATTAGGACCTTGCTTCACTTTGCTCGCCCCCAAAATAGCGGCCTGATTCAGCATCAGACTGCGGGATGCATTTCCAGCCCAACTCACTGCCTGTAGAGCAGGAAATCAGCCGCCACAAAAGTGTTGGAGCAGTTGTTAGCCAAAATTGCCAGAGTTAGTGCCGGGGTTAATGCCTAAGCCCACCATAGTATGGCTGTTTTAGTCCCTTTCACAGTACATATACCATTGCTGACAGATTGGCCTAATAATGACCAGCAAAGCCAAGAGATGAAAGACTACGCTATGGCATCTGACTACGGGAACATGGGTGGGGGAATACGAGAACTGACAGGGATTTATCCCCCGGCTGCCTTCAGCCGCAAGACTTGAGCACAGTTCTCATTTCCCGCCTCTTCTTCACAGCCTGTAGGGTAAGCTCGGAATTTCCTACCACCAATTGGAGGTGAACTGCCCCCACTTTAGCAGGAACATGCATGCAGCCGGTTTTTTGGCGTTTGGATCCAGCTCCCTTTTCAAGTGTGAAGAAAAAGGCACACTCCAATTGGGTAACTTGGTGGTAGGTGAGCCTTGGCTTAACTGATAGTTAACTAAATTACTAGTACGGAGTAGTTAAGTGCCAGATCTCTGACTAATATATTGGAGAAACACCCCATAGCCTGAAGGTTGACTTTGGTCCTGAATCACTGCAAGCTAGGCATATAGTTGAACCAGCTACCCCTCCGGGACGTTCTGCGCTGTACATCGCTCAGAAGCGGTCCCAGTCACGGATCCCTAGTTACAGGCCATCACTATGTCTGGAGTTGGTAGTAACTTGAAAGCTCACCAATATGAGCCTTCTCAAACTTCCGAGGTCGGCTCAGAGACAAGGAGTGCGACAACTACTGAGTATAGGCGCCAGCCCGTCTACTATCCCAGCGAATGGCTATTGGAATCCATCAGTTCAGTCGTGGCCCTAGGCCTGCTCCTTGGAATTGCTATTATCTTCTGGTATATGGACAACAAGCCTCTCTCTGCCTGGCGCGGTCCCATCTCTCTGAACGCGACTATTTCTATCCTGACAACTGCATGCACTACCATGCTGATGCACGGAGTTAGCACATTTATTGGACAGTCTAAATGGCTTCACTTCAAGAACAGGCCTCGTAAGCTCGCTGACTTTGAAACATTTGACGGAGCAAGTCGCGGTGTGTGGGGGTCTATCCTACTGCTTACCACTATCAAGTGGAATCTTGCCACCATCGGCGCATTCATCACAATCTTGCGACTTGCTTTCTCACCTTTCACACAACAGGTGGTTTTGATTGAGCAGCATCAGATCACCTCTCCTGCTGACACGGCCGCCTTCGGATATGCGCACAATTACAGCCGGAATTTACTGAGTGACCTGGCAAACGCTGGCGTTGGTAAGCATCGACAGCACCCTACATAACCAGAATACAGCTAATATGGTTTGGCTAGGGAATGCCCCGCAAGATCCTGGTATGCAGTCCGCAATTATGCAGGCTCTGTATGGTGTCAACACTACAGAACCTTTCATGTGCCCGGGGGTATGTCGCTGGACCGGGTCATACATATCACTTGGGTTCAAGGCTGCGTGCAAAAACGTCACCCAGGAAACATTGCAAACTGCCACCTGCGACAGTGATGAAATTTCCCTGCAGCGATGCAACATGACAACACCAGGAGGAGTCGGCCTTGCAACTCGCGCGTTGTTTACCGACTTGGCGACTGAATACTATATGAACGCGTCGTCGCTGCTGCCGGTTTCATCATCAGTTGGATTTCCGGATGCATTTCCTGAAATAACGCGATTTGCAATCTATAGATCGACTCCAGACTACAGTTTTAAACAACAGGATGTCAATATCACAGAGTGCTCTCTCTTTCTAACGGCCTACGAATACAGGGGAGCCAAGGCCAATGGTAGCGATTTTTCCTTTGCGAGCAAGCAGGAGGTTGATTTTGGCGTGAAGAATCCCTGGGCGTTCAGGAGGGAAGAAAGCCAAACGGACACGAAACTCATGCACTTGTACACGAACGAGTCGACCAGTGGCGATATCCATATTCCCTCTCTTGGAATCAGCTATGCCAGTCTCGCCGCCGTGGAAAATTTCTTTCTGTCCTCAACAATAGTTACCGAGTGGGTCGTAGGGAACTTTATCAACACAGACTTCGGTGTCGCCGCTGCTCTATCGGGCGACGTGGACCTTAGCAACCGGTTTGACAAAATGGCGACTGCCATGACGGATTATCTGCGGTATGGTCCGAATACCCAGTCTGCACGGGGAGAGATAGTTCAGAGCGAGCCATTTGTATTCATCCGCTGGGGCTACTTCGTTGTTCCGATTGTTACTGAGGGGCTTGCCATTTTGTTCGCCGTCTCGAGTATTTTTAACAATCGCCGGAGCCGTCGTGTTCCCCTGTGGAAGTCTTCAACGCTTGCTGTGTTGGCCTGTCAGCATGAGGCGCGACTTGGGCTTCTACAGACTAGCGGCAAGGATATTAACGAGATCCAGCATGAAGCAAATAAGGCTGAAGCACGGCTACAATAGTGCCAAGCGTGATGTGGTGCAAATGGGATATGAGAAGACCTATCATGACAGACAACATGGCATAAATATATATATTTAATTTGCAGAAACCGTCGGAATTGTTATGTGAGCGATACGCCCTCACCACGCGCGAGCTGGCCGGAGTCTCAGGGCTAGACGGTGAAAGCAAAGACCCTAATTAATCATTCAGCAGCTCACTTAATGACGACCATAGAATATGCTGGCTGACCACACAGTGAATCCTTAAGAAGCTGCATTGTGTGCAGGGGCAGTGAACTGGTTAAACAGCTACCCAAACAGGACTCACTGGACGAGGGTGTAAGACATAGCTAACAGTGGTTACTTCCATCATCACCAGTTGCTTTCTCGCCCACCACTACCCACTAGATGAATATGGATTTACCCAGGCTTTAACTACCCTGTCTTCAGAGATCATTAACATCCTGCAACAGTGTTAAGGGTGTGGCATATAGACCATATTATAACAGAATATATCCACTAGATGAAGAAATCATACTCATTTAAATGTTTTAGCAAGACTTAGTATCAACAGAAAGAGTAATACTCTCTCATTTCTATACACTAATTGTCATGAATGATACCGACCCTATGGTATTAAAGTCACTGGACATTTTTGTGCCGAGTAGTAAAAATTCACTGAATTAAAAACTAATATATAATGGACTTAGCTCAAACCCTTAGTAACTCAGACATTTCACAATCAAAGGCTCTACATTTCTGGTATGCGTATATCTCTGGGATGATTTGGGACCATATATTTCAGCACACCTTCATGCCTTGGATCCCTTATCTCAGCCCTGCAGAGCCTCCTTTTGTCTCCTCCATAGAGTCAAAGGAACATCAAATTCCTTCTGCGATTTTAGAACCATTATCGTCGTTTTTCTACCGGCCGCGTGCCAGCCATAGGTAATTCAGAGTCACTTGGAATTGATCCTCCTGCTGGTCTAATTTTTTTGAGGAAGGCTTAACGCCTCTGCAAACCTACCAGCTTCATTTCTGAGAAAGCACATATTCATGAATCATTCAGAGCAAGCTGTTAGTAAATCTCGCTTGAATAACACATCATATCATAGTGTAACTCAATTTAGCTATAGTGCTCATCCAACCACGCATGCAAGTTATAAACAGTCAGGTACTCTAAAAATAGACTCTTATGTATGGTAATTCCCGACTGCTACCGCGGCTTCTCTGCAATAACCAAAGTCATCAGACTATCAACCCTGAGACTTGCAAGGCTAACATCATCCTGCAAGTCAGAGAGTTCTATGAGTGCCTCAGCTGCCACATGCTCCATGCCTTTGCTCCAGTATTGTCCGAGGCTGCACCAGGTGCAGTCATGTCCTGCTTATTTCCCTGCACAGGGCTTTTGGCCGAAATAGCAGAATACGGCACAGCTCAAGTCAAATGAGCGTATGGAGACTGGAGCAATTGCGGTCTTAAGTAAGGGCTGGAAAGACGAACTCCTTCAGCAATTAATTCAACCAATCTAGCAGTTTGCGTATACCCACGGCAAGAATGCAACCAACTCAGCTATGATTATACACACGATGGATCTCCTATTCACCAGCCGCCATGATGGGTTTTGTCTAGTCTCCAGCGACAGTGACTTTACCTGGCTAGCCGCTTGTATCTGTGAGTTAGGTCTTGTTGGTGTATGGCTTTAGGGAGCAAAAGACGCCCTAGCCCTTCATCACTGCCTGAGATGAATTCATCTACACTGAAAAATCTTCTCGTGCATCTTGACGAGCTTGTGCCGCATGCTGGTAGCATTATTGTAGTTGGGAATTCTTTGAGCTTGAATGATGCACATGTAGCAAGTCAGTTACAAACATCCGTAGAAGCAGCCTCCGATGACGAAGGATGGGCTATGCTCTCCCACGTCGGTCAGCTCCTGACTGAAAGATATCCAGACTTCGATTCTCGCAGTTATGGGTATCATAAACTCTGCGATTTGATTACTGCGTCTCCTTTGTTCGAAACCAGCCGCCGGCACGTGTCTACAGAAATTTATGCATGTAATAGGCGCCGGAAGTCTTGGAGATGCACAGAATAAGTATTCATTTCATTTATCATATCGCTTTAGAGCGTTATATAATGTTTGAGCGCCTTGAGTAGAATTTTTGTGCAGGAAGGCTTTGGTGTGTGATAAAATATACTAACCTGCAGGGAGAATATGGCATAAGTTATGTAAGTTGATAGGTCATATCTTTTTTACTTTTGCGGTTTGGACAGTACCCTTTTGGCCTTGGGTGGGTTTTGGTGAGGCCTTAACCACTTTGGAAACGCAATGGTAATAAAAAAAAATATAAGAGAGAAATGTAGTGTTGAAAATCTAAGCTGCTTTGTGACTCCAATCCCTTCCTAATACTTGACTCAGACCCGCCCCCATCCAGGGAGTTCTAGTTCCTAGAGAACTAGTGAAAGTATGCGACACAACCTTATATCCAGGACTTAATTGAATAGGATCTGACTGAGATAGAGCATCGCAAGCTCTTAGCTGTTCTTAAAACCTCTGCTTCCTATACCTTCAATATAAGTAATTATTGGGGCCTTAAGATAGTAACCAGTTATCTTGGGAAAGGAGTCACCATAGAGCATATGCAAGACTGGAGGACGACGAAGATGGATGTGATCTTATAGGAGGGATCCTCAGCAGGTGCATGGGATATATCCACATGGCCTGACAGATGTGTTTGTACATGGCATCCAAATTATATAAAAATTTACCACATGGGGTAGCTTGTACAACGCTTGGCAGCTAGTCGCTGTCTGCTTAGTTGAGTCTTCAGCTAGACAAAAGGTCTGGGCACTAAGCCTAGCACCTTTCCCCACACCAGGCAAGGCTACTCTTACCCCAAGCACTCCTTTGACTGGCTGGGAAGCCCGTGTCATTCTTGGTTAGCGTATACGTATATGATACGGGCAGAGGCTGGACTTCACCCACGAAGAAGACGGGCAATCCAGCACGATCGAACTGTCGAATTTGAAAAGGGCTTCTTTGTCAGGCTGGTTGTTACTAAGATACCAATGCTTTGTAGCCAGGGCCATCAGGGCTGAGAGCCCCGTTCGAATCGGACGCGACTGGGAGTTGCAGGCGTTGTGGGCCGAGGAAATGTAGGTAGATCCTGGAAGCACTCACTAGTTTCCTTCATGAGAGATGTCGAAACCGCTCATACCTTTCGCTTGCAGATTGTCCGAATCATAGATACGCGCAGCATTCCAAGCGCTATTGGACTGGTATATCGCAGCCTCAATGCGAGGCTTTCCTGATCTCAGGATGTGCTGATTCCTTCCCAGGTACCCAAGTACATCGCCCATGTGCCGCCATTCGGGTTGACTATGACTCCATGAATCGGTGGTGCCATAGCTGAATGACTGATAACCCGGCCAGGTGGTCTGCGCATATGGCACACTGTACGCCATGCCGTGGATGACCATCATTGTCAATCCCCCAGCATACAATTATTTGATCGAGAGCAAGAGCTCTGGGATGGTCCGGCTATATGCAGGACGGAAAACGGCTCCAACCTCTGATGAAATGTCACTTTTGCCAGAAAGCTGGGTTGGGCAAGACAGAGACCAATAGGCATCTACGATATCCTTAAATCTCAGAGATTCACCTTCTAGATCATGTACTGACGGAGTTTTGTTCAGCTAAAAATAATCTTAAAGGTTACTATATGGTAACTAGGAGACTCATAAAACCTGTATTGAGGATTTTATTCTATGTGAGCTGGCTAATTTAATATAGTAATGCAGATATTCTTAATAATACTTGCTTAGAGTCTACTGATAATTTGTATTATAATACTTCTAATAACAATGAAACAGTTAGTACGGCGGACTATTTGCACAAAAGGAACTTTTGGATTTTTTTACTGTTTGCCGCAAGTATTACCTATTGCCACTACCTCCACACAACATTAAAAGTAAAAAGATATTAAGTACTATATAGTAAGGATATCGAATTGAATGATATTGAATCCTCATATAGTAAGGATATTGAAGTGAATTGAATGATATTAAATCGAATTGAATGATATCAAATCCTCATATAGTAAGGATATCGAATTGAATTGAATGATATCGAATTGAATTGAATGATATTGAATTGAATTGGATGATATTAAAGTGAATTAAATGATATCAAATCCTCATATAGTAAGGATATCGAATTGAATTGAATGATATCAAATGGAATTGAATGATATCGAATCCTCATATAGTAAGGATATCGAATCGAATTGAATGATATCAAATGGAATTGAATGATATCGAATCGAATTGGATGATATTGAATCCTCATATAGTAAGGATATCAAATTAAATAGTAGTAATATTAAATTCTTATAGAGGTATAGTAGTAGGATATTAAATATTACTATACTTATATATATTTTGAATATATAGTATAAGTGGTGGGCTACCCTTTAAGTCTTTAATATATATCATATATATACTTGTGTAATTAACTTTTATTTATAGTTTAAGGTCTTCTGCTACTTAGCCCTCTATACCATCTTCCTCTTTTAGCTGCTGTGCATAGGCTCCCACACCCTATTAGAATCTACCTCTATCTTACTACCTCTACTTCTCTTCCCTATACTACTATAATATATAGATATATCTTCCTTCTTTAACCTTACTATTATTACTATACTATTCCACCCCTCCCCTTATCTTTACTTTATATCTTATACTAATAGACTGCCTCTAGTTCTTCCTTATACTAGGCCTATTTATATTCTTCTTATTAGTACTTCTCCTTAGTAGCTAGGAGCCTATCTTATATTCCTTCTTAATAATAGCTAGAAGTATACTTTACTTATATTCTTTCTATTAGTACTTCTCCTTAGTAGCTAGGAGCCTGTCTTATATTCCTTCTTAATAATAGCTAGGAGTATACTTTACTTATATTCTTTCTATTAGTGCTTCTCCTCCTTAATAGTAGTAATATATATACTTTATATATATTCTTTCTACTACTATTAGTACTTCTCCTCCTTAATAGTAGTAAGGTCCTTAATAGTAGTAAGGGATAATATAGGGCTTCTAACTTAGCTTTTTATATTTATATTACTACTACTCTATATCATATTTCTATTTATATTACTGATGTTGATGCCTATTTATATTATTAGATTAAGCCTATAGTTTTAATACCTTATTACCTTATATTACCCTCTTATCTCTTATTTACTAGTATTCTTTTTAGCTCTGCTCTATTAACTAGCTGGTATAGCTCTTTTATCTAATCTTCTATAACTATACCTAGTTCTCTCTTTTTTAGTTTAGTTACTATATTTATATACCTCTCCTCTATTATCTATACTAATTATATTATAGAGGTAGGTGCTATTATGCTAGGGATTAGCTACTAATTATTATCTTTATATCTAGTTTAGGTACTTTTACTTTATAATATAATCTTTTATAGGACCTACTACTTTATATCTAGTATAGCTACTAGTCTTACAGTACTATACCCTCTTTAAGTTAGTATTTATATATCCTACTTTCTGTCTATCTTCTTTTCCCCCTTCTCCTATATCTACTACTATTCTACCTGGCTCTGGGGCCCCCTTAGATAGTTATTATGATTACTATACTATACTACTCTATAGACCTATCCTATAGTAGAAGGTTCTCTATTAGCTATACTATATAGCTTACTATGATAGTACTCCCTAGTTTCTTAATAGTAGTAGGTTCTGTGTTAGCTATACTATTTTAATATTAGCTTTAAGTACCTATAATAAGTATACTAACTACTACTATAATTACATAGCTAATCCTATGCTATATCCACCCTCTATAACTTTAAGCTCCTATACCTATAATACCTACCTAGCTATTATGCCTGCCTGGCAGCACTAGTATACTACCTATAACCCCTGTTAATATTATTAGATTTAGTCTAATAACTATATATAGTAGTACTTCTCTAATATCTTATTAGCTTACCTCTGTGAGGTCTGTAAGATGCCTATCTTAGATAACTACTACTAATAGAACTATTATAATACCTATTATGGCTAGTACTATTAGCTATATTCTATACCTATTATCTTTTTATCTTATAATAAGGAGTGGGATATATTAGACCTAGGGTATATAGAGAAGGTCTACCCCTTCTATAGTGCTTTATATTAGCTTCTTAAGATTATAATTAATAAGGGCTATTCTTATGACTAGTACTATTAGAATAGCTCTATATAGTTAAGGCCTATCCCTAAACCATCTAATAAATATATTCAGAGATATTTTAGTATGAATAATAAGGATTTAAGGTTATTCCACACCTATATCTACTAGCTTAATAGCTCACTAGCCTTTATATTACTTAGCTATAACTAGGATAACTATCTAGGCTGGAGTACATCTACCTATATTTTCTAGATTAATAGGATAATATACCACTATTAGGGGCCTCTATATAGTGTATTTATAATATATTCTTTCTTCCTATAACATTGCCTACTAATATATATATCTGTGTTTAGCTTCTAGGTAGTAGGCCTACCTATGCTAGCCTTTACCTACTAGACCCTTCTTCTATATATAATATCTATGATTAGAATAACCTGGATCTGCTTAGTAATGCTAAGAAGATAATAAAGTAACTAGACTAGGGCCTTTACTAATCTAATCCTTTCTATATGGTTTTTTAACACGCCTATAATATTATATAAATACTTAACCTGGAATACCTCTATTTAAATATATAGGTAAAGATTATTATGCTAGATGATAATAGTTAGTAGTATGATCTAGTTACATCCTTATATAAGGTTGCTAGTTTTATCCCAGATATACCTAATATACTAAGGGGCCTTAAGGTGCCTAAGGAGTAGCCCTATGCTAGCTACTATAATATCCACCTATATCTCTAATATATGCCTGATGAGTGGATCCTATATGACATCCCTAAGGCTAAGGATCTTTAGTCTATAGATGTGCTATATAGGGTTAGTGACCATTACCTAATAAATATCTACTATACCTATCTACTATACCTCCCTCTCTACTATATGCTCTTCTACCCTAATAGTAATATTAGTTACTACTAGGGTATGTAACTAGAAGGGATAAATAACTAGGGTAATGCCTATATGTGGGATAGGCTAACTAATTAGATATAGGTATAATAAATAATATATCCTTAGTAGTAGTTATTTAATATTCTCTACTATAGTACTAACCTCTTCTAGTAGTTTATTATTAATACTTATATCCTTATAGAGAAGAGGAAGCTAGATTTTATATAAAGGAATTAGCCTAAGCTATATATGGAGAAGTACTCCTAGATTAAGATAAATACTAGTGCTTAGGCAGACCTAGTAGATATAGGCTAGTAGGTTATATTACTATCTAATTTTACTAGGAGTGCCTACTATTAATAGAAGTACTACTAGAACTCCTTAGTTATTATAAGGTAGTATAATAAACCTACTTTCTTTATTACCTTCATAGTTAATCCACATTGGAAGGAGATCTAGGCTAAGCTAATCCTTAATACTAACCTATAGCCTAGGGAGCCTGCCAAACCCATCTAGGATGCCTATGCCTGCCTAGATTTAGTGGCACATATATTTAATATAAAGTTAAACTACCTTATAAAGGATATCTATAAGTAGAAGGTATTTAGTGACTACCTAGGCCATGTCTATATAATAGAATATTAGAAATAGGGACTCTCCTATGCTTATATCCTTCTCTAGCTAAAAGGTAGCTACTAGTTTTTAGATACATCTATACTAGATATGGTTATCTCTGTAGAGATTCCCCCTATGTCTAGCTATGGTGGTTAGTAGCTATATGATATTATTATAATAATAATAATACATAGGCCATGCAGTGACCATGATCTAACTATGCCATGTATAAAGGAGGTTAATAGGGTTTAGATATACTCTAAGTATTTCCTAAAGGAGTTCTATAATGCTACTAAGGTTATAGAGGATAGCTATCCCTAGTACTAGTAATATAATACTATATATATCTAGATTAACTACCCTAGTTAGCATGGTAAGTACCTTAATATTAGTAATAAGTAGGTGGTTCCCTATAACCCCTATCTTAGCTAGAGGTATGAGGCCTATATTAATATTAAACTCTATAGTAGTATTAAGGCTATCTGCTATCTCTATAAGTACCTCTATAAGGATCTAGACTAGTCTACTATTAAGTTTAGTTTTAATAAGACCTAGGAGCATATTAATAGACAGTATCTAGGCATATCTAAAGTAATATAGTAACTTATAGAGTACTCTATTAATAGTATAAGCCCTTCTATTAAGGCCTTAGTTATATATTATAAGGATGAGTATAATATCCTATATAATACTAATCTACCTACTAATAAGATGTAGATAATGCTTAATAATAAGATAATATATCTCCTAGAGTTTTTCTATTACTATTATTAATATCTAGATACTAAGAAGCATCTATATATTAATATACTATGCTACTTTATCTAGGAGAAGAACTAGTAGAAGCTATAGAAGAAGGGCTTCTAGATAGGTTAGGTATACCCCCTAACCCTGTAGTGTGGAGAGGCTTATTATCTATGCTATCTACTTATAGTTATCCCTAGCCCTACTAGTTACATGGATCTGCACACAGTAAATAGTATTATCTATCTAACTTTCTAGGAGGCCTGCTATGCACAGGGGATTATTAGTTATAATAATAAATAAGTAAAGTACTTTAAGGATGCTATTTATTTCTAGATAGGTTAGATTCTTTATATGATGTTTGCTATAGCCTTAATATATATACCTCTTATATATGCTATAGCTACTACCATCTAGGAGTATTTTAGTAATTTAATTAGTAATAATCTAGAGAGATATATTAAGAGGAATATGGACACACTATTTGACCCCCCTTATGATGGTTCTTATAAGGATTTTACTTTATAGCATATCTAGCAAATATTAGATTAGGCTGACTAGGCTCTAGCTAATTATAGGCTACCTACTATACAGCATAATTAGTCCCTATATATATCTAGTACATACTAGGAGCTATAGGAGGAAATGGCCTATAATTCTAATGACTAGTAGAGGTGCTTTAATAAGTGGTTTAGTTAGTTAAATAAAGGATAGTATTCTATCTTTATATAGATTACTAGTGCTATTAAGGAGGATCCCTTAAATATAAGATTCTTCCTATATAGCCCTGGCAGCACTAGTAATACTCCTAGCCCTTAGTAAAATCTTTATACTAACATATCTATAATCTACTATAGGAAAGACCTTTTTATATAATATACTTACTAAATACTACCATGCCTATTATCTTATTATCCTCTGTATTACCTCTATAGGTGTTACATCCCTACTATTACCTAGTAGCTATATAGCTTATAAATAGTTTTAGATCCTAGTTCCTTATGATGAGGACTTAACATGTAATATTAGGTGAGGAATAGGTATAGCTAAGTTAATAAGACAGATATCCCTAATTATCTAGGATAAAATATCTATAACTAGCTGCTATATATTTAATATAGTTAACTATATACTATAGGATATCTATATAGGCCTGCCTAGTGCTAATTAGCTATTTAGTGGTATTCTAACTATGCTAGGTGGTGATTTCTAGTAGATCTTATCTATTATGCCTAGTAGTAATTATATAGATATTATTAGTATTTACCTCTAGTAAGTAGTAATTTAGTCCTATTTAGAGATTATCTTACTAATAGTTAATATACACCTATAGTCTATATTAGAGGAAAATTAGTACTTAGTATAGTGGTTAACTAATCTTAATTATAACCCTTCTATAACTAGCCTTATCCCTCTACTATATTATATATATATCATGTATGAGTTAGATACCTTCCTTAAATTAATCTATCTAGTAGAGTAGCTATAGATGGTCTCTAATCTAGCTATAGGTCTAGCCCTCTTTTAGGATTATACTATTCTAATACTATAGAATATTAATATTAATAATTTTAATAAGACCCTACTAGCCTACCTACTAAATAAGGAAGTATACCTTCTATCTATTAATTAGTGTGATAATAATAGTAAGATAGATAAGGAGTATACTATAGAGTTTCTCTATAGTCTTTACTCCTCCTCTTTACCTCTAGGCTACCTATACTTAAGGATTAGTGCGCTGGTGATGCTTATATAGAATTATAATCTAAGGAATGGTATATATAATAGCACTTATCTAATTATTACTAGGATCTAGGCCTATTATCTAGAGGTTAAGATTATGATAGATGGTTTAAAGATAACTAGTATCTCTTACCACACCTTAAGCTCTTATCTAAGGATGGTGAATTCCCTTTTCTATTAACTTAGATCTAGTTCCTAGTTAGATTAGCCTTTATAATAATAATTAATAAGGCTTAGGGTTAGTTACTTTAGTATATTAGGGTAGATCTATAGATATCTATTTTTAGTTATGGTTAGCTATATATTATGCTATTAAGGATAATATCAGCTCAGAGGCTTACTATCCTATTTAACTAAGATAATACTAACTAGACTACTAAGAATATAGTATAGCTAGAGGTGCTCCACCCCTTCCTGCCTATTTAGATATATATGTTATTAGTTATTACTTAATCTATAGATTATAGATTAGGTGTACTTTCCTCTAAGAAAAAAATATATATATCCCTCCTAACCCCCTTTCTTAGACTAACTCTTCTAATTTATTTCCTATCTTTATTACTACTAATATCTCCTATCTACTTTTAACTACTATTATCACTATATTAACTAATTAGACCTTTATTTCTTCTCTAGCCTCCTTATCCTTAATATAGCTCTAAGGGACCTCTTAATTATATTACTATCTTTATATACATCTGTATAGGGCCCTAGGGATGTACTACCTAGCCTTATTATTAAGCTAGATAGTATTCTAATTATTATAGATTACTATAATAAGTTCTAGCTAAGGTTTCTAAATAGTACTATCATGTTTTGCTAAGGGCATCTCTTAGTAAAGATAATAGATTAAGACTACCCTGTCTTAAGTATCTATGCAGAGTATCTAATACTATAATATCCCTCCCTTAGATATATATTATCTAACTACTAATTAGTTATTAATTAATAGGATGCCTGGTGACCTAGATACTAATATATATAAGGAATATATGCTACTGATAGTATGGCCCTCTGTTAGGCGCGGAAGACCTGTACGTAGCGAACTGCGAGGGGTCACGTGGGTAGCACATGACCCACGAAGATATCGTCTCTGCTAAGGTGCGAGAGATGCTCACACCTTAGTGATTAGTTTAATAATAAAGGCATTGCTACTACCATGCTATCTACTATTTAATAGAGAGCATTCTATAGGTGCTCTCACAGTTCTAATTACTCTACCTATTAAGATAGCCTAGTAGGGAGCACTTTCACACATTTCACTAAGTAAAATAGTTACTACTAGGAGCACCCCTATTCCAAGGCAATCATGCACCTAATAAACTACTAATAATGGAAATATAATAGCAGATTAAGATATGAGCACTACCCCTAAGGCCCCTAAGCTAAGTGAAATCAGTGAATGGTAATCTCCCCTACTCTCTAGGGAAGATTATAAAGCTATATAAAAGTAAATTACTAAACTAGAGTAGATTAAGCATAATAATAAAATACTCTAAGAGCTTAGTAAAACTATTAAATATATATAGTAAACCCTGGATATATAGAACTAATTAATTACACTACCCACATATACTACCCCAGATGAAACTATATAGAATATAACTAATAAACTAGTATCTGTGAGCAGTAATATATAGATACCCCTTAGACTAAGATCTGTACTACCTAGAATGCCTATAGATAATAATAATCCTAAGTTATTAGCCTATAATAATAACTCCTTAGATATAGATACTAAAACTATCCTAAAGGTCCTATTTACTATAGGCTTCTAATTTAAGAATATACATAATTATACTAAGTTTATTAATAGCATAATAGTATACTTTGAATAGCACTACTAATACTATGCTAAAGGATACTAAAAAGTATAAGTAGTAGTTCTACTACTTACTAATAAGATACTTAGCTAATAGATAAGATACTAAGAATCACTACCTGCGAAGCAGACATGGGAGTAACTCACCTAATTCCTACTAAAGTAAGTAAATAACCTAAAGACCCTAGCATGCTATGTGCTGTAGAAGTACATAGATACTAGGTAACTAGAAGTATAGATAGTAGCTGACTTTATAGTGTACCTAGAGTAATAGGAATCTTAGCTTAGTATTAGCTACACTGATAAGCAGTAAAAAGTATAGCTCTAGATAAAGCTATGCCCTAATATTTAAAGTAAGATCCTAACCTACTAGATCACAGAAGATATCTCTTATGCTAGTTATATTAATAAAGTCATAGCTATTAAAAGAGAATTAACTAAGTATAATAAATATAAGGGCTACATACCCTAGAGAGCAGATATATCAGCCCATAGTAGATATCAAGGAAGAGGCAGAGGCCTAGGCCTAAAGAAGTACAGCTTCTATAACTAAAAGGAACAGAACCCCAGAGAGGGCAGGAGCACTATTAAGTACTATAACTATGATAGTAAGGGCCATATAGCAGCAAAATGCCTAAAGCACATGAAGCATGATGTAGAGCTAAAAAACTAGATGGTCTAGTGATGTATGTGGTAGTGGCACTAGGCCTAAGTAAGGGAACCATAGACACTGCATCCCTAATACTTAACATAAAGATAGCTACAGAAGAACCTACTAGAAATATAGTAGGGAAGGATATTAGCTTACTCCTAGATATAGGAGTATAGGGAAACTTTATTAGCTAATACTAGGTGAAAGAGAATCTATTACTATAAGTAATAGGCATACCTTACCAGATTAAGGTAATTAATAGCTGAAAGGTGATGTTATATAGAAGATTTCACCTCTATATCATAGTAACAGATGTGTGGGGAATAGCCTAGAGCATTAGAATAGAATTCTATGTAGTAGATATACTAGGGCATAATTTTATCTTAGGATGGCTATGGCTAGTAGTAGTGAATCTAATAATTAATTTTATGTAATGCATATAGGAATATTAGGCTAATAAAGATCTACCTAACATACCTAAGCTAGAGATTATATTACCTAATAAATATATAAAAGGCATTCTTATAGGTAATATAATATTTATTATCTACCTATAAGAGATAGTGGATAGAGAGGTGCTCTTATTCTTTACCTTATTAATAGGTAAACTAGTGCTTCTAGAATAATACCATGAGTTTACAGACATCTTTTTAGATAAGGAAGCTAATATACTTACACTAAATACAGAGCATAACCATGCTATTAAGCTAGAACCAGGGAAGTAACCCCTATTTAGACTAATATATAACCTTTCTGCTATGGAGCTGAAGGTCTTAAAGATGTATATTAAGGAAGCACTAGAGAAAGGCTAGATTTAATAATCTAAAAGCCCTACAGGAGTACCTATCCTTTTTATACTAAAGAAAGATGGTGGCCTATAATTATATATTAACTACTAAGGCCTAAATACTATTACTATTAAGAACTACTATCTACTACCCCTGATTAGCAAGATGCTAGACAGGCTATCAGGAGTAAAGATCTTTATATAGCTAGACCTATGTGATACATACTATTATATCTAGATTAAACCAGGCAATGAGTGGAAGACTATATTCTAAATATGATATAGGCACTATAAATATTAGGTAATGCCCTTTAGACTGGTTAATACACTAGCAACTTTCTAGGCTTATATTAATAGTGTACTAAGTGACCTACTTAATATATACTATGTCATCTACCTAGATAATATATTAATCTATTCCTAGAATAAGAAGGAGCATGAAAGGCATATATAAGTAGTTTTATATTAACTATAGAAGGCTAAGCTATATGCTAAGCTTAGTAAATATGTATTCCATATAGAAGAAGTAGATTTCCTAGGCTTTATAGTCAGAATCTATAGAGTGCGCATGGAACCTAAGTAAATTAAAATTATTAAAGATTAGCCTATACTGCACAGCATATAAGAGATATAAGTCTTCCTAGGTTTTATAAACTTCTACTATAGATTTATTAAGAAATACTTACAGATTACTACACCCCTGTCAGAGCTAATAAAGAAGGATAATAAAACTATATAATTTATACTAATGCAAGAGGTGCTATAAGTATTTAAGGAGTTAAAGTAATACTTTATAACTATGCTAATACTATAGTATTTTAACCCTAAGCTATAGATTCAACTGCAGACAGATATATTAAAATAAGTAATAGCTAGTATGCTCACCTAGTTATTTAGAGTAGAATAGCACCTAATAGCCTTCTGGTTAAGGAAACTTATTATAGTAGAGAAGAACTACTAAATATATGACTTAGAGCTACTAGTAATCATAGAGTGCTTTAAATAGTGGAGGCACTACCTAGAAGGGAGTAGGTTCCCTATCTTAGTATTATCTAACTATGCTAATTTATGCTACTTTATAATGATAAAGAAGCTAAATCTATATTAGATAAGATGGGCAGAATACTTATCTATATTTAATTTCTTAATCAAATATTACCCAGGGGCTAGCAACCCCATAGATATACTTAGTTATTACCTAGACTATATAGATATAATAGAAATTAAGGATGCAGACCTACTATAGCTACTAATATTATAAAATAAACTATATATAGGGCTGTTAAGACTAGATAAACACCTCCTACAAAGAGAAATATAAGCATATATAGCATAGCTTAGGGGGGTGTAAGAGATGAACTAGGAGTATCTCACAGATATCTAAATAGAAGCTGCTACCCATGGATAGAATATACTATTAGATAAGAGAGATACTGCCAGTATTATAGGAGTTCTGGACCTCCTGGTGCTGTAGAGTAATATATATAAGATACTTACCTCTAAGATAGCCTACTCTGCAGATATCCTAATAGCTATAGTAGATCTGTTATAAATTATTTAAGATATTAATATATTTATGTAGCAGAAACTACTTAATATAGAAGGAAGGAACACAGACAAGCTAAGTTACTTAAAATAGAAGGTTAAAGATAGACTTCTTTAATATAGAAACTATATCTATGTGCTAAAGTCTGCAGCACTACATGCAGAGATAATAAGAATAAATCATAATAATCTATAGGGGGGTCATTACTAGCATAGACACACCTTAGAAAGTATTAAGTATAGATACTTTTAGCATGAGTTAGTGCAAGATGTTAAGGTGTATATTAAGGAGTATAATATCTGCTAAAGAATCATAGTATATAGGCATAAGCCTTATAGTAAGCTAGAACTACTACCTACTCCTATAAAAGTAGCATAGTAGGTAAGCATAGACTTTATTACAGGCCTCCCACCATCTAAATAGTAGGGGAAGGTATATAATGTAGTAATAGTAGTTATTAATCTCTATATAAAATACTCACTCTACATCCTAATAAGGAAGGACATTGACGCGATACAGCTAGTAGAAATATTCTATAAAAAGGTTATACCACTACTAGGCATGCTAGAGAACCTTATATCAGATAGAGGCAGCCTATTTACTAGTATATTCTGGTTAATACTCTGCTACTACCTAGGAGCATATAGAAGGCTATTAACAGCCTTTCACCTATAGACTAATAAGCAAATAGAATACATAAACCAGGTCCTAGAGTACTATCTATAAGCATATATCAGCTAGATGCAAGATGACTGGACTAGATGGCTACTAATAGTGTAGTTTGTCTATAATAATATAATATATAGTATGCTAGGTATATCACCACACTTTACACTTATAGGTTTTAAGGCAAACCTATAGATTAATATACTAGCCCTAAAAGATGTAAAAGCACCTGCTATAGTAGATAGGGTAAGAGAACTAGATAAAAATCACATAAAACTACATATCCTACTTATGAAATTAAAGGAGTAGATAAAGAAGTAGTATAATAAGAAATATACTAAGATATTACTAAATATTAATAACTATATTATGCTAAGAGTAAAGAACATTACTATCCTAAGACTAAACCAGAAGCTTACAAGTAGATTACTTAGCCTATTCTAGATCATAGAGAAATAGGGTAAATAAGCATATAGACTATACTTACCTAAATTATAGAAGATATATAATATATTCCATATATTACTACTTAAGCCTTATAAGGGAAATACTAAGTAAGTACTATACCTAGGGCTTATAATTATTAAAGGCAGTAAAGAATAGGAAATAAATACTATCCTAAGATATTAAAAAGTGCATAATAAAGATTAATACCTTATCTATTAGTGTGGATGGGAAGATGAGCATAATACATAGGAACCCTATAAGTATGTTAAAGATACTAAAGCCTATGAGTAGTTTATAAAGTCTATAAGCTAGAGCAGATAGTCAACCAGGAGAACTTTATTAATTAAGAAAAAGGCCTAAAGGCCGCGCCTATAGTATAAATAAGAAATAACAGAATAGCTTAACCCCTAAAGGGGGAGTAATTATAGTCTATATAATATAGTTAGCCTAATACTAGTATAGCTAGAAGAGTATAGACCCTACTTACCTAGAAAAGAACTGCACTGTGGTAGCCTAGATACCTACTAAGGCAGGCAGGGCTATTAGAGACCCAGGTGCAGACATAAAAGGGGGGGTTGGGGAGCTAGCAGTAATAATAGGTACTGATGTAGGGGTAGCCCTGTGTAGCAGAGGACTGCTATCCATAGTGACCCAAGCCTGAAAGGCCTGAGCTGTGTGGACAATGGCCTCTAGGGCAAGCCTAGCAATGTGAGGGTGGGTGACCTTAAGGGCCACCTAGGCAGTAATAATGGTATTAGCAGCTGTAAGAGCACTAGTAGGGAACTTTAAAAGAGAGCAGAATTAGTATCTATAATAAGAATAGAGCATAAGGGGAAATATACTAATTAGCATAGCTAATGCAGGCCATAATAATAGAGGTACTTGGCCCCTCTAGGTATGTAGCTATTATAGAATAGTAATAGCACCCCCCCACCCTAGCTGGGCACCTGCAGGCACTGGTAATAATGCTCCTTAATAGGAGCATGGCCCAGACTAAGGGGGGGGGTAGGTAATAAGGTAGTAGGAGGTGGCAGTGGTAGTAGCAGTGCAGTAAAGGCAGGGATAGTAATAATAATACTAACTAGGGCGCCCCCCCAGCTGTGAGACATACCACACCTATAACCAGCGTGAGCAGTAGCATGTCTATAACTAGGAGGGCGACCCTAGCAGCCATAAGCAGGAGCAGGAGTAGTAGTAGTAGTAGTAGTAGGAGTAGTAGCCTAGTAAGCAGCACAGGCACAGCAGGTAGCAGAGCCATAGGAATAGTTATTAGCTATGTTTCTAAATATAAAGTTAGCATTCATCCAAATTCTAGTAAACATAGTAAGGGACCTAGTATATTTATAAGCTAATAAGGCTGACAGCTATTAATATAGAAAGGAAATAAAGGAAATATACCTAGAAGAGTACTAAATTAAAGGAAATAATATGAATAAAGCTATAAAGAGTATTAAATATATAAGATAAAGTAAAGAGATGTAATAAAGGAAATATAAATAAAGGAAATAAGCTAACTATTACAGATATTATAGGAATCCTAGCTAAATTAAAGATAAAAGCTATAGAACACTAAAATCTATTATAAAATAAAGAGTAAACACGCCCCTGCTTAAGAAATAATAAAATAATAAGAAAAGAAACCCCTAAGTAATAACTAGAAGCTATCTCTATACTAGGAGTTATACATGCTTTATTAGAGTAATTATATAATTACATAAATATAAGTAAATCATATTAACCTATAATAGGAGAACCAGCAACTATATATACTTATAGAAAGAAGGAGATATAGATCTTATAATAGTAAAGATAATTATATAAATAATAAAGAAGCATGTAGTGAAGGAGAATAGAAAAGATTACTTATAAATAATAAATTTAATGTTGTTAAAGAGGGAGAAGAAGGGAAAGAAAATATCTATATATCTATAAAGCTAGAAGTGCCTACAGCTACTACACTACACTAGTAAGTAATAAGCAAAGCTATTTAAATATATTCACTATAGGTAAGATAATAAGATTAAATCACTATATAATAGTATTCACTAAAATAAGCAACACACCAGTCAGTAATGACATCACCAACCCACACTGATGAAAGTAGTAGAGTAATAATGATATCTACTATCTAACCTAACTAATAAGGAGGCGCAGTTTGCATAATAAAAAGAGATGTTATAATCAACCTCTGGCTACAGGGATGCAGCACACGAAGGGGGGAGATAACTATTAGGCATAGAAGACCTGTACATAGCGAACTATGAGGGGTCATGTAGGTAGCACATGACCTATAAAGATATCATCTCTACTAAGGTGCAAGAGATGCTCGCACCTTAGTAATTAGTTTAATGACGAAGGCATTGCTACTACCATGCTATCCACCATTTAATAGAGAGCATTCTATAGGTGCTCTCACACCCTCCCTATTCTTTATTATAATAGTTATCTAAGATAATATAATTATTAGTGATTATTAGATACTGTATATATAGCTAATAGTATATAATCATGCTAGTAGGGTGGCTAGCACTAACTTACTAGTTAAGGATAGCCTAGATTAGTACACCACCTTCTAGGTGACTATTATTATTAGAGGGAAGAGCCTTTTAAAGAGTTTCCTACTCCTTAGTACTAGATATGCAGTCTAGGTCTCTGGGGATCTAATTAATATATTCTTACTTAGTAGGAAGGAGTATCCTTATATCTAGGCTATATCTATATCATTCCTTCTATATAATATGCTAATGGCCATGCAGCTAGCTATGCCTAATATAGTACCTTAAAAGTATTATTATAAGGTCCTTAGTAAGGCTAATAACATGTTAAGCTAGGTGGGTAATACTCCTCTAGTTCTATAGCCCCTGCTGCCCTCCTAATTAGATTTAGTATCTCTGGCCCTAGCCTGGTTAAATAAGTCTATTATTACTAGTACTACTCTCTTCTCTCCCTTTCTCTACCTTTATTCTTCCCTGCCTAGAGCCTCTAGATCTATAATATTAGAGTTAGATAGTGATAGTATAGTGTCTAAGTTAGATGCTAAGGATAAGTTAAGTAATAACTTAGACTTAGAATTAGACTTAGATTTAGACTTAAGCACTAGATTAGATAATACTAATAATTATTCTTCTATAGATAATTTTATTATAGAGAAGGTATCTAAGAAGTAGAAATAGGTAGTATTAGGGCACTAATTAGATGGGATTAGTTACTATATATTTAGACTTAGTAGGTCTGTAGGCTTAGGTGTAGGGTACTTACTTATTTCTCTAGGTGGCTGCCTGACTATTAGGCCATGCCCCCCTCTAAATACCTAGTGTTACTAGATAGTTAGTAGGGCTATAAGTTAGACAGGCAACTAGCAAAGCTACAGCTGTATAAGTTAGATAGGTAACTGGTAAAGCTACAGCTGTATAAGTTAGATAGGTAACTAGCAAAGCTACTACTATAGGTAGGAGAAAAAAGAAGGCTGTAATACTAATAGATAGTTAGTATAGGGAATTAGCCCTTGTGAATCTGCTGATGCCCTAATCAAGCTACTATTATAATAGTTATAGGTGACATACCACACTAGAAGATAATGGGAGAAGGGACTCCTACTACTAGCACCTATATATGCCATACCTAGTCCCAGGCTAGGTTCTACTATAGCCATAATGGTAACTATATAGATAATTAGCTAGCATGTGCTATAGCACTAAATACACATAAGGCACACTAAATATATATATATAACTAAAGTCAGATTAGCCAGCTACTATTAGTAAAGGGGGAAGCCTGGATGTAGTAAGGACCCTTTCTAAGATAGACTAGAGGTATATATATAGGCTAATATTCATAATTCTTATAGATATGCATGAATAATAGCTGTGTAGGTTAGTAGTAACATAGTTTTACTATAATAATTAGTTTAGTAGAGAGGCTGCCCTAGGGATTATCATCCCTTTATTATAAAATCTAGGAAGTCTAGGTGCGGATTTAAGATCATCTAGATAGGTCTATAGGGTAGTTAATTAAAACATCATGCTCTATAATGAATAAGGAGTTGAAGCCTTAATGAGGTGTTAAAGCCTCTAAGATAATATCTACCTAAATTATAAGGCTCTATTTGCTGAGTAATGGCCTCAGAAAAGGGCTGTGCCACGCAGAATGCATGGCTAAAGACCTTGTTCTAACTACATAGGGCACTACTAACTTAGTATATAAGGATTTAAATCCCTACTATCTAAGGATTCAATATCATTCA